>BQNB010027154.1:15198-57890 GCA_026074375.1 Tanacetum coccineum | reverse complement strand
GATCAATCTTCATCATCGGATATTATTCATACAATTGTGCATCCCGATCACCAAATTTCTGAACACAATAGCAAATGGGCTAAGGATCACCCACTTGAAAATATAATCGGTGAAGTAGATAGACCCGTTTCCACATGGCTGCAGTTACATGAGCAAGCTCTTTTCTGTTACTATGATGCTTTCCTCACTGCTGTTGAACCCAAGACGTATAAAGATACTTTGACTCAGTCCTGCTGGATTGAAGCAATGCAAGAAGAGCTAAATGAGTTCAAATGCCTTAAAGTATGGGAGCTCGTACCCTGACCAGATAAAGTTATGGTTATTACTTTGAAGTGGATCTACAAAGTAAAGCTAGATGAACTAGGAGGTATTCTAAAGAACAAGGCTCGACTAGTGGCTTGTAGTTACCGTCAAGAAGAGAGTATTGATTTTGAAGAGTCTTTTGCTCCAGTTGCAAGATTAGAGGCTATAAGGATTTTTCTCGCATTTGTCGCTCACATGAACATGGTCGTCTACCAAATGGACTGTAAAGACTCGCGAATACTGAAACAAACGGAAAGGTTTATGTTAGCAAGACTGGATGAGGTTTGTGATCCCAGATAACCCCATCATGTGTTATAAGCTGAAGAAAAGCTCTTTATGGTTGAAAACAAAAGCTCCACTCGCATGGGTATGTCAGTTGTCTTCATCCAATAATCCCAAACATCTCCAAAGGCTCTGTGATCCTACACTGTTCATCCGAAGGAAGGAAAGGAATTACTTCTGTACAAATAATGTCGATTGATATATCTTTGGCTGCATCTACACCTGAACTTGTGACTATTTGCTAAAATCACGTGTTAAAATCTTAAGATGTCAACATGAATGGGCAACAATCTCATTTTCTTAGGAACTATAGATTTCTCAAAGTCCCAGAGGCATCTATTAACCAGTCTAAATATTCCCTTGAAATCTTAAAGAACTACGTTTTGACTCTTGTGACCCAATGGACTACTCCCATGATGTAAAAATCCAAACTGGAGAGATAAAGAAGGGAACAGTCTTGAACTCACATATCATCGAATGATTGGCACCACGCCTATCTTACAGCCAGTAGACCTGACCTATAATTTGCTATATGCATGTGTGCCCAGTATCAGGCTTGGCCTACCGAAAAGCACTTACATGCAGTCAAAAGGAACTTTCGGTATCTAAGAGGAATCGTCAATCGGGGACTATGGTATCCGAAGGATTATTCAATTGCACTAACAGCATTTGCAGATGCGGATCATGCTGGGTGTCAAGATAGACGCCGTAGCACATCTGGTAGTATGCAGTTTCTGGGAGATAGACTTGTTAGCTGGTCATAAAAAAGACAGAAAAGCGCTGCGATATCCAGTATGGAAGCTAAATATATTGCTTTGTCCGGCTGTTGTGATCAAGTCCTTTGGATGAGATCACAGTTTACCGACTATGGCCTTGGATTCAATAAAATTCCAATGTATTGTGATAACAAAAGCGCTATTGCCTTATGCTGCAACAATGTTCAACATTCTCAATCAAAGCATAATGACATCAGATTCCACTTCATCGAAGAGCAAGTGGAGAATGGAGTGGTAGAGCTTTACTTTATCAACGCGGAGTATCAACTAGCGGACATCTTCACTAAAGCCCTATGCAGAGAAAGAATTGAATTTCTTATCAACAAGCTGGGAATGCAAAGTTTTATGCCCGAGACACTAAAACAGTTAGCAGATGAAGCTGAAGAATAGTGGTGGTAGCTATTCTGATATCTTGTGTATCATATGTATATATATTAAAAACCATAAAATCTAAAAAGATTTTTCATTTTTTTAGAAAACTTTTATAAAATCAAAATACAAAAATTTAAAATCTTTAAAACCAAAGAAAAAATTAAAAAAAATATGAAAAATATAAAAAGAGGTAATAATGGCATGTATTCTGAAAATCGATAACATTTACGGTCTTAGAAATGTCATTCAATAATGATACGAGGCTGTAAATGAAGTTCGAGCAGAAGTTCCAAATGTTTTCAAAACATGCCAAAAATGGATTGCTATTATTTCAGATAGCAACCCGGTCATCTTCTTAAAGGCAAGTATTTCAAAAAGAAAACTTGGCCTCTCAACGGGAATTTATTCTTGGGCATGGTCTACTTTATGACCATGCAAAGGCTTGTGATTACTTTGCATCGCAACCCGTGCTTCCTATATTACCATAAGTGTACGCGTCAGTGCGCTCATGTGTTAAAATAAGAGAAATCTTATTTCATGGTGTTTGATTTTCATAAAATAAAACATTAAGTCATCAGAAAATTCTTTTTCAAAGACGATATCGATTCTCAAACCAACGCTACAACTCTTTAAATTAGAAAATTTCATTTTTTGAGGCGGAGAAAATGTCAAATATCTTCTTCATAATAATAATGTGCTTAAAAGGAAAAAAGGTTTTTAAACAATAACGGAATAACGTTTTTAAGGAAAGTTAATTAAGTTTAGGGCTTATGCTGCCTTAACATGTTTAGGAGTTTATGCTAGGGAGTATTTTGCAAAAATTAAGTCTATAGGTATGATAGTATAAACATTAGGGACTCTTTGTGCTATTTGTTTAACTTGTATATGCCTTATAAAACTTAAAGTGAGCAGAATGAAAAAAGTATAAAACTACAGGGGTTAAATAAGTAAAAAAAATAAAAATAAAAAATACCTTATACCCCATCATTCCCACCCCATTCCCTGTACACAAAAACACACAAAAACACATTTTTTCCTCCCACTCTGACTCGAACGATCGTCCTAATCAGTTCATCATTTCAACACTGTTTTCACACCTAAGGTATAACTATAAACTCGTTCTACACTTCCTATACATCTCAAACCTTGAAGGAATTTTTGATTACAACCATTTTTGAACTCGAAGAACCCTAATTTTCAAATTTGGGTTTCTCAAAATCAGAAGTGTTCAAATCTTCAAATTGATTGAGGGGTTTGGATGGTATTGGTGTGTAGAAGTCATGTTTAAAGCAGTTTTATATGGGCTTAACATATGAATCAGATATGATCGATTGTTTATACGAATATTTAGGTTTTTGGATTTCAATGTTTATTGTTAGTGGGTAAAGTATTAGGAATGTAGTTTATGATCACTTGAATGTATTGGAATGTCTTAACATGCATAAACGTGTATAATCTTGACGAATTGTTTATGTTCTTGCTCGGGTTGTTTGTGTATGCTTTTTCGTTGTTGATAGTGTAGTGATTCCAGGTTAAAAGTGCTTCTAAATGTTGCTAAAACAATTACAAATGATATAAATGAATAACTCGTGTGCAACAAAATCGTGTTTGTGAACTTTTTTTAAGAGAACCCAAACTAGTCAAATTCCTTTGGGAACCGATCTAATCAAGTCCATTTGGGAACCCATCTAATCAAGTCCCTTTGGGAACCGATCTAGTTAAAACATTTGAGACCCGAACTAGTCCTTTTCCTTAAAGAACCGATCTAGTCAAACAACTTGAAGACCCGATCTAGTCATTGCTCTTAAGGACCCTATCTAGTCATTACTCTTAAGAACCCGATCTAGTCATTGATCTTAAGGACCCGGTCTAGTTTTTCTCATCAAGGACCCGATCTAGTAGATTTGTTTAAAGACCCGATCTAGCTGTTCTTATTAAGGACCCGATTTAGTGAATGTTTTAAGAACTGATCTAGTGAATGTTATTAGGAACTGATTTAGTGAAATCTTTAAGGAACCGATCTAATAGATTTAGACCAAAAACACTTAAGATCAAAATTTCAAATTAAAGGCAAATTAAACTAACTAAAGCAGGCTAATTAAAATTGGTTAATTATTCTATCTAATTAAGTTAAAATAGGCTTAAAAGCAAGGTAAAATCAAGGTTAACTAAAATACGACTTAGGTTATCTACATTCTCTACTAGTTAGAAAGACCATGATTCCTAAATTGTCAAAGAAGTTGCCTTAATCCCTTAAGCATATAAGTCTATCTAAGTTGCCATTCAGAGGAATAGTTCTTTACAAGTGCTAAAAGTCTTCAAGGTCCTAATACTTAAGGAAAAATTTCACATCATGATAAAACATAAAGTGCTCACATAAAAGGTCTATATAGTTATATATAAACTTGGTTATATAAAAACTATATTGATTCTTTCTTAAGCAGAACCATGAACATCACAAGAGCTTAACAAATTGCATTGGATGATGCTTTATTCGCTCCTACCAACTGACTCACCATTGGCAAAAGTAATCTTCGACTAAGTTCAGATCTCAAGTCTAAAGAACCAACTCTTCAAGTGGTGTATGATGTTTTGAAACTCACTCCTTTTTACAAGGCATTCCAGATCACAATTGATGTTCCAGAAATCTACATGCAATAGTTTTGGGCCACTGCTATAGTTCATCACCACTCGATTCGTTTCAAGATGAACAATAAGAAACATATTGTGAATCTTGAGTACTTAAGAGAAATGCTTCAAATATGCCCTAAACTCCCTGATCAACAATTCGAGGAACCACCCTTTGAAGAAGAAATTCTTACATTTCTCAAAGATCTTGGTCATAGTGGAGAGATAAAGGTGATAACCGATGTTGATGTCAACAAGCTGCATCAACCCTGGAGATCATTTGTTGTGGTCATCAACAAATGTCTGAGTGGTAAAAGTACCGGATATGACAGTCTTCGACTATCTCAAGCTCAAATCCTTTGGGGCATGTACCATAAGAAGAATGTAGACTATGCAACCTCTTGTGGAGTACTTTGTTATATCAAGTAGAGACAAGAATGTCAAGGAGTAATGAGATTTACTACCACTCTGCTTCAACCAAGGACAAATCGACACATCTTCATGAGAAGGATTCATTAATTCCAAGAAGAAACAAGGTAAATTAGCACTTTGCCAGGGATGACCCAATGTTCACCATGATAAAGGTTGTCTCTAGGCATGAGGACACACAACTATATGGTGCCATTTTGCCTGATGAATTGACAAATGAAGCCATCAAATATTCCGAATCCTACAAAGAGTACTATGCCATTGCTTTAGGAGCTGAACCTCCTAAAACAAAACCAAGTGTCAAGAAGAAGCAAGTTGGATCTGACAAGACAAAGACTCCTCCAACTGCTAAAGGAAAAAGACTCAAGACTTTAGCAAAGGCGGTTAAACCTACCAAGAAGAAACAACCTACAAAGACGTCTAAAGCTAAAGGTCTATCAGTGCTGTCTGATGTTGCTTTAACAGAATCTGAACAAATGAAGCTGGCTACAAAAAGAAGTCTGATACAAACTCACAACTCTCACACCATTAACTCAGGTGCAGATGAAGGAACTGGTGGTACACCAGGGGTTCCCGATGTACCAACATATGAATCTGATGAAGAGCAAATCTCTTGGAAGTCCAGTGACAAGGAAAATGATGATGATGACAATGATGATGATGAAGATAATGAGATAGAGAGACAAGATGATGTTGATGACGATGCTGATAATCAAGATGATGAAGGTCAAGAGGGGTTCTCGATGTACCAACATATGAATCTGATGAAGAGAAAATCTCTTGGAAGTCCAGTGACGAGGAAAATGATGATGATGACAATGATAATGATGAAGACAATGATGATGATGATGAAAATGATGATGTTGATGACGATGCTGATAACCAAGATGATGAAGGTCAAGATGATGATAATAAGAAGACTGATTTAGAAAAAGATGGTGATGAATTTGTTCATCCCAAGTTCTCCACTCATGATCAAGAAGAAAGACAAGATGAAGAAGATAATGAAGAAGAGGGTTTAGATCTGAGGGTTCAAACACCTTCTTATTATGAATCCACTAATGATGAAGAAAGTGATGAAGTCACACATGTGCGAAATGTTAAGGGATAAGAACTGGATGTATAAGAGACCATGAGGATGAATGAAGCGAATGATAACAGGGACGTGAATGTCCAATCTAGGAGGGAAAGAGAATTAAATGATAGATCTCCATGCAACTATCGTTCAAAACGACTCAAGTCAAGTAATAGAAGACACTCATGTAATCATAACTCCGGTCAATCCTGAAGGTCAACAACAAAGTTCTTCTGTGTCATCTGGCTTAGTTTTTAACATACTCAACCCTAGTCTAGATACATGTATTGACTCTATATTTAATCTTAACACTGAGTCAACTTCTCTGGTATATGTTCTGATTACTACTATTGCTGAGACACAGCTCTTTTATCTGCAACAACACTTCCTCCACTAACCATTCCTTTCATTACACATCTGTAACAAACACTAGTTCCCACACCAGCAACTGTTCCAAGTTCCTCCCTACAAGATCTTCCTAACTTTGGTTCCTTTTTTGGGTTTGACCATAGACTAAAAACTTTGGAAAACGACTTCTCGGAATTCAAGCAAACGAACCAATTTACTATAGTAGTTTCTTTAATTCCCAGCATTGTTGACACGTACCTTGCTAACAAGATGAATGAAGCCATCAAAACATGGTTCAATATTACATCAGAAACAGACTCAGAGATGAAGCTCAAGTCGATAATGAAGAGTTCATCAATATACTTAATGACAACATAAAGAAAATAATCAAGGAGCAAGTCAAAGAACAAGTTAAGGCACAAGTCTCCAAGATTTTACCAAAAATTGAGAAGACTGTAAATGATAACTCAAAGAAGAGGTTCTGACTCGTTCATCCAATGAATCTAAGACATCCCGTGCTGTAGCCGCCAACCTTTCTGAACTTGAGCTGAAGAAGATTCTCATAGATAAGATGGAAAGTAATAAGTCAATCCACAGATCTGATGAACAAAAGAATCTCTACAAAGTATTGGTTGATGCCTACGAAAGTGACAAACTCATACTTGACACATATGGAGATACTGTCCTCTTAAAAGGACGTCGAGATGATGAGGATAAAGATGAAGAATCCTCCACTGGATCAAACCGGGGGTCCAAGAGAAAAAGAGCTGGAAAAGAACCAGAGTCAACCAGTGCACCAAAGGAAAAGACCTCCAAGACAATCGGCAAGTCTACTGAAGGGTCCAAATCTCATCACAAGTTTGCTGACAAGTCTGCTCAAGGAGAGGAGCCAATGCATACTATCGAAGATTTAGAAGAACCCGCACATCAGGAGTTCGATACAAGATTTTCTGAAGACCAACCTGTTAATGAGACCACTCAACATCATGATTGGTTTCAGAAACCAACAAAACCTCCAACTCCCGATCATGATTGGAACAAGAGTTTGCCTGATGTTCATGGACCAATTTAACCTTGGATTAGCAGTCTGGATAGGAAAGAAGATACTCGTGACTCATTTAATGAGTTGATGGATACTCCTCTAGACTTCTTAGCATTTTTGATGAATCGGCTCAAAGTAGATACTCTGACTCCTAAATTATTAGCTGGCCTAATATTCGAGCTAATGAAAGGTTCGTGTAAGAGTCTGGTAGAACTTGAATTTTTTTTCTTGAAAGAAGTTCCCAATAAAGAAACTTAACTGACATTCTTTGACTGACCTCGAACAACCCTGAAGGCCAGCAATATCTACATGATCTACGCAAGCCCTTACCTTTGATACCCAATTCACAAGGTCGACGTGTTATACCTTTTGATCACTTCATAAACAACGACCTTGCGTATCTTAGGGGTGGTACCTCAAAGCCGAACACTTAATGTCAACGCAGTAACGAAGACCAAGGCTGCAGATTATGGGCATGTCAAATGGATTGAAGACCTGGTTCCAAACACCATGTGGAGTCCTATGCCGGTTATCTACGACAAATATGCACTATGGGGAATCTCTCACTGGGGTCAAAAGCGTCAGTAATTCTATGGATTTGCTGTAAACAGGGAATCTACTCGTGATGTCTACTCTAGGCACAGAATCATTGCTGTTATAAAGCTTCAGATTATCGAATGGCATAATTACAAACATTTGGATTAGATCACTGTTCGTAGAAATGATGACAAGCTGTATACATTCAAAGAAGGCGATTACAAGAGGCTTCGCTTACAAGATATCGAAGACATGCTGCTACTTCTAGTTCAAGGCAAGCTGACAAACCTTACTATTGAAGAACGCCTAGCTCTGAATGTCATTGTGAATGTTTACAAGAAGCATTATCATACAAAGGCGTGTGGAAGATCTTCAGTTAGGTTTCAAAAGTTACCAAAAGAAGCTCATCTCACTAACGGCCCGGACACGTACAATCAATCTCAAACGAATTGCCAAGATACATTTAGCATACCCAACTCCTAGAGGCTTTATATATCAAATAAGACAAGAAGAACAAATTGGGATTGCGTACGATGGAACTCCACAAATTTAGTGCTGGACACTCAACGTTGTACAGACTTGCTCTTGAATGATATTCTAAAGAGAATCGATATGAAGTATCTACCCACAACAAGACGTACTAGAAAACAGGTAGACATAAGGACAGAGCTTGGAGCTATGATTAGGCGATTGAAAAAACAGCTCAAGACACAGAAGGAATCATGCGAGCCTGGAAAAAATTGTTTGTGGGGAGACCGTACGAGGGAGACTTTTGGGCTGTATGCAAAGGACCGATTAAATGAGTTTATCATATATGTCCTAATCATAACGGTTAAACCATCGTAAATAAAAAAACTTGTTAATTTGTTATATGTACGTGTAGACTTAAATTTGAAAATAAGGAGTGCTCGAGTAAAAAAAATTTCAAGAATATCTTAGTGATTCATCATTTTTTTTCAAATCATAGTACTCAGTCACTGACTTAATACCCTCAAAAATTGAGTGGGAGCATATAAATGTTCATTATAAAAATGTTCCACATGTTAAGGGGATCTTTTATAGTAATGATGTAAAAGCTAACAACGTGTAAATCTTTTTGATATCTTATCAAACACTTTGATTGAAATTTCAATGATTTTAGTTTTGATGAATGGAATACCCAAAAGACCGACTAATGTACCGTAAATTAGGTGGAGTTATAAGGTGGTTGCATATGATATTCAACATCCCATGATCCAGCCAGAACCGAAGGGATCTACCCAGGGATATCTACTAGATAGTGTAAAAGTCCTTAGGTATGATACAAAAGGAGAAAAAGTGAGAATCGGGAATAATGCCGACTGAGATGGAGCTAACACTAGAATAAACCCAACAAGGTGTTAGTTATGAAGTCTCGGTAAGCATTGAAGGGGTTGAAGAATGAAAAAGAAATGTAAGGATAAAGGGTGAAAAGAAAGAAGCCCTCCATACACTTAGGCAGAAACCGGGTCAATACATAATCTGTCAGAAACACTAAGTTGTTTTCTGACATTGAAGATAGTCATGGACCCAGTGACGCTATGCACAACCCTCCCTAGCCACTCAAGGTCTCTCAACAGACTCTTGTTTCATTTCTCACGGAGATTACATGCATTTCTATCAACTTTCTCACTCTAAGTTAGTTGATATTAAAAAGGTGGCAGTCTGCTCTAGCCTCCGATCACTAAAATCAAAGTGCACTATTGAGTCTAGAGCCAAAAGAGATCATCCATAAATCTCATTAGGACACTTGTCAAATTATGCTTGCTAAGTCACACAATGTGAATTACAAGATATACATTAAGAGTCCTACGCATTATCCTTGTGATCTTGCCAGAACATCCGAGTGATGCTTAAGTACTCACAGTGAAGATGGAAATCCTGCTTGAGCCAACATCAAACAAGCTCATGGTAGGTGACTTGTGCGATTCTTATGAATCAAACTTGTGACAAACTGGAAAGCAACAAATGTGCGATACTTTAATGAATCAAACTTTTCCCAGGTTATAGATGCGATGATAAATAAAATTATGAATTTCTTAAACTCTCAATGTGTCAACAAAAACCACACTTTTAAAAACAGTGATACGACAATTGATTTGCAAAGTCAATCTTTTTATTTAATCAGTGAAGACAGTAACTCACTATTCACTCCTTTATCGTGCTGTCTGCCATTGAGCGTTCCGATAATGAGAACATACTAAGTACATGAATCCTAATACATATGTATTAGAAAGAAACAATACTATAGCTGGAAATCCAGTCAAGAATATTCTTCTTAAAATTGAATCATATTTAAATCACAGGTCGATCCTCCACATATTCGAAGTTATTCCAAACCAAACACGGGCGAATAACCAAGCCATTTATTTCGACCCTCCCACTGCTTTATTCCTAATACGGTGAGCCTTGGTATATAATCTCAGGTAGTAGATAAAGATGTCCCATAAATAGGGAGTACCTGGTTCCAGCTGGCTCACAAGATTCATAGCCGCATGCTCATACTCGACCTACATTTATAAAGATACCATGAAAGCTCAAGTACATGTTTCAATACTTTCAACAACTCCAGATGTCCGTACGATCCTTGTCTTGAAGTGACAAAGTATTAAAGACAAAGAATTTCAAAGAAGTTTTTGTCACTCTGATACCGAACGTCTTTCTCGAAGTGATGAAGTGTTAAAGTTAAAGAATATCAAGAAAGATTGTTACACTCGCTTTCATACATCAAGAACAGTATGAGCATGTCTGTCCAAAAGTTACAAGTTCACAAGATGGCAAAGTTTACAAGATGGCGAAAAGAGATTATGCTGGAAATGGAGGATGTGAGGCAACTTGTGGTGATGTGGGAGTGTCCTTAATGTAAGGATTTGGTAATTCTTGATTGGGGTGATTGTTTTCTTGAGATGGTTGTTAATGTTGATGAACAAAGGTGAAAATGTGAAAATGGTGGAGCATCGTGATGACTCAACAACACTTGAAGGTTGAATATCATCTTTGTGTTCTTCACTTGCCCAAAAAATGGAAATGGGCCAATGGAAGACACGTTATTGTGATGACTCAACAGCACTTTGAAGGTTGTATATCTTCTTTGTGTTCTTCACTTGCCCAAAAGCGGAAATGGGCCATTGGAAGACACGTTATTGTGATGACTCAACAACACTTTGAGGATTGTATATCTTCTTTGTGTTCTTCACTTGTTAAAAAGTGGAAATGATTGGATGAGACGCATTTCATTACGAAATTCACTTGACTTTTGACAACATAGGCACACATGCTTATGAGTGTCGGGATATGAGGATAAGACGCATTTCATTACGAAATTCACTTGTTGGAAATGATTACATGGTGAATCTTCTTGTGAAAGTGACGGGTGGATGAATCGAGGTTGATAGTAGTAAGGATGACTTGGTTTTTCATTTCAATTTGGTGATTTGGGGATGTACTAGAACTAATGATCACTAACAAGAGTGAATAATAGCTATGAGGTTTTAGTGTAAGGTAGAAGTGTATCTTGTGGTTTCTAGTGAATAAGGATCACCTATGTGAGTTTTTGAGAGTGTTTTGTTAAAAGATATATGTGAAGATGTGTGTTTTCCCTTCCTTTCCAATTCGTGCTCATCCGAATATAAAAAGAATAGGTGAAATAAAAATAATAGGTGAAGAGAAATAATAACGAAAGCAATGAGCTTGACAATGTCATGACGGATGATGGTTAGCATACGGTGAACTTCATTCGCGAATTTATGTAGCTCTTTTCGAGTATTACGAATGTTCTTAGAACAATCACACGACGAGGTACGCGGTTTTCATAAAGATGGTAGCGGAAATGTGGTAGGAAAATATTAATCATCTATATAATAATAGAGGCGTGATTTAGGTTTTTGTGAAACGAATTCGATAGGAACAATGTGTGACATTTTAATTTGCATTTCGCGAATTAAAAATGCTTAAACATTTCGGATGAAATGATTAAGTTGTCGAGATTTATCAGAATGTATTTAATAGTAACAAGACTATTAAAATGAGAATGACATGTTTATGAGATTTGTTTCATCATTCCTAAGGGAATGGAAAAGACTAACGGAAGTGAAAGTACTTAGTCTTAAGGTGTGTATATTAAAGATGCTACGAATCACTTATGTAGAAACTCGTAAGACCTTTGTCACGCGAAGGTTGATGTAAGCTTTTAGCTTTAGGAAGAGCATTTTAACATATGTTGTTAAAAGGCTTGAATATGAACTTTCGGATATGACCTTTAACATTTGCGATCGCAAGTTAAAGATACTTGAATATTTCGGATGAAATATTTAAGTTGTCAAACCTACTTGGAGGAGTGTTAGACATGTTAGCATTTAGCATTTAGGAGCATGTGTTATTTAGATAAACTAAGAAATATTTTATCTAAATTGCTAGAAAAAGACAAATGCCTTTATAGTGGACATGCATTTAATATCTAAGCAATTAAACATTGAGCATCAAGATCACGAAGACATATAATTACATTACATGTGAACAAGTAATCATCTTGAAACATTAAAGCACATATGTGAGGTGCATTGTGTCTAGATTGACCAAGGAAAAGCCTAATTTCTACGTGCTTAGTGTGCACTCCTAATGATATACAAACTCTATCGATGTATACTATCCTTAGGCATATTTAGGAAGAGCCATTTAATCAAGTTAGAGAATGAGTATGAGACTATCACTAGTGGTGCTCAATTCAGGCTAAACACGACCATTTTTACGGGTTATACACCGAACCCAACTTCACTCACCTTGGAAGCAATTCAACCGTTAGGTCAAATTGAATTTCTAGTGCGATAGATTCTCCAGTAGTCATTCTCATGTTGGAGAAAATGGAATTCTTATATTTGCCTAATGAAATGTAGCAAATATAAAATTTGTGTTATCTTTTCATAGAGGGCCTACCATGACTCAACTAACATGCTTTAATCCTAGTTCGCATAATCTTAATCAAGATGAGTGGAATTCTTAGATAACTGTAAGTAAGATGTTTTAAGAATGCTCCATTGCATGTCTTGAGAAATAAATCTCATCAATATTATTTATCTTAATTGATTTTGTGATTCTTTAATGATAAATGATTTTAAAAAGAAACATATTTTATTCTTAAGCAAATATGATTTTCTAAGATTATTATTTTTATCATAGTTGTATACCATAATTAAATAGGTATTTGAATAAATGTATTTTTACTTGTTTATGCATTGACACATATTGTCATATGTTATTTTTCAATTCTAATAACTTATATTTTTCAAATTATATGTAATGTATTTTCTTATAACACATCCATTTATGCTACGAAGAAAATAAAATGCATATGATATATATTATCCTTTATAAATCATTTAATATGATAAGTTCATAAATTCTTTAACATAATGTTTCCTAAACATCATGTTATCCTAGGTGAATAAATAAGAATAACATTCTTATTTAAGAATTTAGTCAAATATGAATATGAGTTTTAAATTGTGCTTTTAAGTTGTATGAGCAAAGATTACATATGTTGTAAATTTGCTCGTGTTTGGTTTTTTCGAAAATGACACATTTTGCAATTGCATTGCAATGTAAACTTCTTGAATATCTCGGACGAAATATCCAATTTGTCAATCCTACTTCATTGTGTATTTGATGCGTGTATTAAACATATTAGTATAATATTTGGAACACAATAGACTCAATATGGCATCATCAATAAAAGTGTGATTTATGATCCGATGCATATTCTTTTTATCTAGAAAAGGATGTAATCATTTTCATATCAATCTAGTGTGATTATGTAGATCCAAGATAATATCTCTATATATTGATATAGTCTTGAAGCTAAACAAATAAGAATCCAATTTTATGTCCATACACGAAAACTTATCAATTAGATTCAATAAAGATATCAATCATAATTTGAATAATGAATTGATATATTCTCGAAATCTTTCTTGACCCTTACGAACACTCATTTAAAAGAAAATAAATTAACATTTAAGTGTTGTGTTCCATTAATCCAAAGATTAGTTGTATAGTGAGGTTGATGAATAATGATAAGTTAATTTCTTATTCCAAGATTGTAGTAAATTTTACTTGTGCGAAAAACTATTTGTTGTTATGTAGAATATACATTGTTTTTGATATTTTATGAGTATGTATATGAGTTTTCTAACAATTTTTATACAACACACATCTTTTGTAAAATACTATATGTTTTTAGAAAAATGTAATTATGTGCGTATGTTAGAACCATGCAAGCACAAGCATTTTCTTTTTCTTAGTTACTAATGTATTAATTCAATCTTTTCTTTTGATTAACCAACCCAAGGTTAAACAAAGCAAGTTGTTAAAAATATTTAAACGTGTTGTTGAAAATAGATTAAATCGTTGGAAATATTTAGGTGACTAGTTTTAACACATTTAATAATATACTTGATAAGTTATTGAACTTTTATTCATAAGTATATTCCCATACTTGAAAAGATTTACAAGATGTTTATGTGACATTTGTAAATTAAGTGATCTATGCCTATATGCAATGCAAGAGCAATTTCGTAATCTTAGTGCAAGAAATCTAGCATAAGTTCTAGTTAGGCATAATTCGAAAAACTAGCTGCAAACGAATAGTGTACATGGCACATGTGCTTAGATATTCAATTAGCTTAATTACAAATAGAAACGATCATTTAATAATTTTTACTAACTTAAGATATAAAGAAGTGCACATAATCACATAGCATACCACATAAACGTACTTGTCGTAGTTTTGTGTATTAGATACAACAATGTATACTTAGCTCAGTTTTGTTTGAAGACAAATTAGTTTCCTCCCCATTTCAAAAATCAAGTTTAATATTTTTGAAAAGTTAACTACACCATTTTTTAAAGATATACCGACTAGAAATGTCCGACTCGAAAGGAAAAGACAACTTACAAGTTTTACGTTAAAATGAGACTCGACGTTTTGGACAATAAGTTAGTTAATTTTGTAGTTTTGAACACACTTGAGAAGATTATGATAAAATAAAAAATTTATAGCTCCCCCTTGAATAAATATTTACCTAAAGAACTTATTCAAGATATTGTTATTTTTAGAGTTTTCAGCACACTTTTGATTTTTCAAAGATGATGATTTCTTTTTGTGAATGAAAATGGTTTCAAAACACATATTTTATCGATGACAAATCATTTTGATGAATGAATAACTCTCCCTCAGTCAATGATGCATTAAAAGCTTTTGAAAATCACAATTTATGAAAATAGCATCATTAAACTGATAAGTCAGAGAACATATGTGTTTGCATCATTTAAATTATCTTTTTGTGTTTTTCAAATTTTGTATTTTGTTTTTAATATTTTGAACATAAAATCACAATATTTTGTGTGAGTTTTTTAATTTTTTATTGCATTTTTTTATTTTTTTTATTTTATTTTTGAATATATTTACAAAGATTTTGATGTATGATCTTTCTTTTTCAAAGCCTTTGCTTATCCGATATTGTAAAAAGAGAAAAGAATTATCGGAAAAGGTATTTTGGGTATTCCTCAAAGTCTATCTAGCTTAGTTGGAATCCAACTAAAGGTTTGAAATAGCTAGTTAGAGTTCAAGAGAATATTCTTGAAATATTCTTTGCTTGGTGAGAAAGGGAGGAAGAATTTGAAATTTAAATTTCAAATTGAATTAGGCACACGTTGGATAAAAAGGAATGGGTTGTGAATGAGTTATCATGATGTGACATGATGTGATAGAAAGGAGCCTCTTCATCTTAGTTTGAAATAGAGGGTGAGGATGTAAATAGAAGAGATAGGTTGGATAGATGATATGGCAAGATCAAGGGTGATAAGAGAGTTGTGTTTGTTGTATGAGTGAGAAGTGTATGTTTTTGAGAGGAAGTATGTTTAATTGAGATGAGAGTTTAATCCAATAGTTGAGAAGAGAATGAGGTATATTGGATTGATGAGGTGGCTTGATCAAGGGTAGAAGTGAAAGTGTGTTTGTTGTGTTTGTTTGAAAACAATCTAAGGGTGGAGAAAAGAATGAGGTAACTTGGATTGATGAAGTGGATTGATCAAGGGTGAGGATGATGGAGTGTGTGTGTGAAATTTAAATGTTAAGGAGAAGAAGATGAATAGTGAATGAGTGGTAGAGAACGTTTTGAAAAGATATGGAATATCCTTGGTTAGGAATAAAGGGGACATAAGGTACAACAAGTACAAGGACGGTACATTGTGTAAGGAAATATGAGTTGGCATGTTGAGGATAAGGTTTGGGGATTATTTGGTGAAGGCTTATGAAGCTGAAGAAGATGAAGATAAGGATGAAATCAAAGGATTAATTTGAGTTTATAATCATATTGCCATTAAGATAGAAAAGAATAGGCAAATGTGATTATGGGATTGTTTAGGTAGAAGATGATTGGAGTGTGTGTGGAATAATAAAATCACTTGTTGGGTAAGAAGGTAAACAAGTGATTAGGAAGATTGGGTTGTAGGATTGTGTAGACGAAGGGTGGACTTGTACATGTGAGGAATACATCTGAGTTTGTAAAAACATTTATAGGTAGGGAGATAAGAAAACTCAAAGTAAAATTAATCTCCAAATACTATAAACTCAATTAGTCATTTAGACTTTAATCCATGATAATCAACAATGGATTTAATCACTAATTATCTTGATGCAAACAAGCTAAGTGCATTTCATCTTAAGTAAAGCATATCCCATAACGGGAAAGGATGCGCTTACGCAAAGTGACCTTTGACTTAGTTTGACCAATAAGGGAGTAAAACCCGTTACGTGATTAAGAATAACGTAAATCCGGATTAAGGTAAAATGAATACGTTTGCTTGTTGGTATGTTGAAAACATGATCATACTAGGTTTAGAAAGAAGTTTCGGCCTTGGCTAGAGGCGTTTGATAAAAGATTTGAGTAGGCGTTTTATAAAAAAATGGGAGGATTCGTTTTTGCTCCTCTATAAGTCTAAACCTCATTTAGAGTGTTCCTAAATGCTCAAGTAGCATGTACCTACCTTTATTGAAGTTTTCGCATATGCCGAGAAAGAGGAAAGTCGACAAAATCAAATCCGTAAAAACATAATTCGCGAGTGGCGCGCTGGCCATGTGCTGACGCGTGACCAGCGCGCCAGAGGCAAATATTCGATTTTATGGATTTTTGCTATTGTTTGTTATTTTACGTTTCATGAACATTTATTTGTCATCGTTAAAACATAAATGAGATCCTAGTCAATGTTGCACCAACACTAACCTTACCACCTTATTACTTCTTTGATCATCATGAGGTAGTTAGTTATTGGGTATTAAGATCGAAACCATAAAACCATTTGAAAATCAATCAAAGTGTTCGAATAAATCAAAACTTTTAACACTTTAAAAGTTTCATTTTTAAGAATTACTCTCCCAACACACGTGTATCATAACTTTGAAAGATTTTTGCACATGAAGGAAAAAGTTTTGCACTTGAGTCAAAGACGATCACATTTTAATCTAATTTTCTCTTCCTCAAAAATAGCATACCATATGATAATTTTTTATATCAATATATTAAAATAACTATATGAGTTTTTTGAAAGCACATGAGAGAAAATGGATATTGCATGATTATGAATAGGAACATCTTTGAATGTTTTAAACACATTTGAAAAATTAGTTCTGTCAAGGTGTGTCAATATCTTAAATGGATGGTCACTAAGCCGCTAACACATTCTAAAATTTAGAAAACTGTCAAAATCGGATGCAACTTAGATCGCTGACGCGCTTGTCGATATACTTGACAACGACTATTTTTACTTGGAAAATTTTCTTTTGTTTAAAAACATTTTCTAATTATATTCCCCCTCAATAATAAACATGCGTGTCACCACTTTTATTTGTATGATGCCACAGTTATATTGAGGGATAGAGTTAGTGTTAAGTACATTATGTTGAAAGATTTTGAATGATCATTGAGAAATTCTTGAAACATTATGCTCAAACACTACTTATTTTGAATGCTCCCCCTCAAAATAAGATGTAAATCAAAGGATTTAGTGAGGAAGGGAGTGTTGAACACATAATTTTGAAAGATTTTGAAAAATCTTTTTGAGAAATTTTTGAAGAATTGTATTCAACCTTTTGAAACCATTTTGCTTGAGCTCAAGATTTTGAATATCTTAATGAACTATCTCAAGTCCGAGAAGTTGTAAGCTTCTCGTTGTGAGGATAAATGTACAAAGATGTACACTTTCCTTTATTTGAAGAATGAGTTCTAAGCTAACATTTACTTAGAAGTCGTATGTCCCGAGCAAACTTTTGAAAGAATATTGATAAAAATTGCTCAGGACAAAGAGGTTTCTCTTATTTTTAAGCTAAAACGCACTGAATCGTACACTTTTATTTTATTTGCAAACCGAGTTGTGCACTAAAATATACACAAGTCATTATCTTGATCTCAAAACTTTAAATGTTTTGAATGAAAAGCTCAAGACAGAGAAGATTGCTCTTCTCGTCTTTAGGATAAGTTATCTTTAAAGATAAACTTTCCTTTATTTGAAGCACTAGTTACAATGTGAAATAATTGTAAGTCATTATTTTGAAGCACGGGTTGCAATCTGAAATGATTACAACCCATCGAATTGAGCTACAAAACTTTGAATGTTTTGATTGAATAGCTCAAGACCGAAAATATATCTTTTTTCGTTGTTAAGGATAAACGCAAAGAATTGTATATTTTCCTTTAATTTTAGGCACATGTTGCAATCTGACATTTTATTACAAACCATTGTGACATCGAATTAGGCAACAACCTTTTGAACCCATTTAAGCACGGTGCTAACAGGATTGCCAAGTTTTGAAAACCATTTGAAAGTTGTGTTAAGCCGATGTAAAGACGTTGAGTTCCAACGAGGACTTAAAACCGGTGTTTCTTCTGGAAACAACTCTCGTAGAATCAATAGAGATTTAAAATTCCTTTTGATTTTTCATTGATTATTGAAACTCGGTGTTTTTTGCGGAGTTTTAAATCTTGTTGATGAATAAAATTTCCATTTGCTATTGACATTTGATGTATCATTCTGAAAATTCGTATTTGAAACGTTTGAAAATCTTCCATTGGTTTTAATGTTCAAAGCAGGGTCATTTTTGTTTTCCATCGAAAGCATTTCTGATTTGGAACATTTGAAAGAACTTGAACGACTTTGCTTTGGTCTCCACACTTGGTTTACCGGTGTAAAACGAGAGTGTGGAGTTTAAAAAAGTTGATTCTTTGCATTTGAAGCACTTGTCTTAAAAACCTTTTGAGGAGTAGGTGTTTCAAAAGTTTGAGATTTCCTAGAGAACTTCCTACCTTTCGAAAAGAACAGGTTGTAAATTGAGAAACCCTTTTTGAAAAAGGTTTTGAAGATTCGCCCGTGTCAACCTTTTCTGAAACACTTACTTTAGGTTTTGATGAGTTGAAAACTTTATTTTTCCTTTTTGTCCGGTTAAGAGAATCAAACTCTGCGTTTAGAGCATTGTATGAAGTTATCAACTCACTGTATTCTTTTTGATGAGAAATAAGATCTTGTGATGCCAACTCTGATTCTAAAGACTCGATTTGTTTAAAAAATTAATCTTGTTCATTTTTAAGCAAAGACTATGCAGTGACTGGTTTTGACAAATCTTTCTGCACAACAATTTTGGAAGCAAACCATGATTTTGAAATTTGAGAGTTTATCAAAAGTTTATCAGCAGGTGGTTTTTCTAAAATTAAAGGTTTGTCAAACTTAGTTTTCACAGACTTCCCTTTCAGATTTTCAAATTGAGCTCTCAAAAGATTAATTTCTTTCAAAAATTGATCATTTTAGCTTTAGAATCATCAACTTTACAAGTCAATTGTCGTTCAAGAACAACTTTCGTATTTTCAAGTTTTTCAAAATATGCTCTGAATTTGGCCGTTCTGTTTGACAATTCAAGCTTGACATCATCAAAATCTTTGGTTTGTTGTGCTAAAGTATTTTCTAGCTCAACAAGTTTCGTTTGAAGCACACATTTTGAATTTTCACAAATATTCTTTTTCTCCCCTCATTCCTTTTCAAGTTCAGAAATATTGCTCTCGGAAATTGAACTTGGAAAGGAATCAACTTTACCCAAAATGTGATCAAAATTTTTATCCGCAAATTCAAACAATTTAGACCTCAAATTTTCTGCCTCGTTTTGTGTTACGTTTGAACTTTTTGTCTGAACTCGTGACTTTTTGATTGAATCAAACAAATTTTTGTAAACTAACTTCATGTGTTAATTCTCTTTAGTTAATGAAGCCACTTGATGTTCCAACTCAATGTTTGAGTTTCAATTTTATCAACATTGAACTTAATTTTGACTTTATCACATTGATTAGTCTCAACTCTTGAACTTTGAATTGACTCAAACAAATCTTTATAAGTCTGTTTCAAACGTGCATTTTCGATTTATAATGATGCCAAAAAATTCTCATTTTCTTTATGCATTATTTTCAAAGAATTATACTCTTGAGTCTTGTGCTAAAGTGGAGTATTTCAAAAGCAATACTTTGTGCCTCCAGTTTTGAAAAATCCTTTTGAAACTGAGCAATGGTCTTTTTGAGACAATCATTTTCAGACTCAAGAGTTTGGTTTAATGATTCATTTGTTTTGTTCTCAATTACGGAAGCAAGCAAAAGACGTTTTTCTAGACGTTGTTCAGCATCCTGGTTAACCCCCCTTCATTAATGAATTTAGGTTGCTTAGCATGTTGTCTGTCATTAGCAAACACATTATATATAGCAGTATATTGTACCTCATTCATTGGCTCTGTGTCATTGGAGAATCTGATATCTGCACTTTCAGCCCTTGTATCATTCCCTAATCTACTATTTTCATTCTGCTTTTCGGGTTATGTCACACTTCTTTCCGTGACAACTAAACCAGCATCACATTTATCTTTAACCATATTAGCCTCTCCTTTTTGCGTATGTACCGTTCTTTGATTTACCTTGTTGTCATACGCTCTTTTATACAGTACTCTTTTAGCAATGAACTTTTCAACAGAATCCATTTGATGAATTAATATATTTTAGAAATCTTGAGCATCACATAGAGTATATTCGGTAATGAACTGGTTTTCCATTTGATCATCAGATCTGCTTAGTAATGAACTGCTAAAACGGATTTTTGAACACCTTAAAGACAACCATGGCTATTTCCTCATTAAATTCTTCTTCATTAAGTTGCTTTTCTAATTTATCCATGTTGAAGAACAACCTAGGTGAAAAATATTCAACATCTTCTCCAAATAATGACAAAAATGCCCGTTGAAATCTACTCGAGAAGCAAGTATTTGCAAAGTCTTCTTTTGAGATATCCTCAAGGAGTGTATGAAGTATTCTAAAATGAATTAGGCAACTCTCTTTCGCTTGTTTCTCTCTTTTAGCATCCGTATCATCCCCTGAACTGCTGCATTCACCCTGATGCCTTGATAACGTAGAATCCAAATTAGTATCTGACGTTGTTCCCTCATTGATCATTCTTTCTTGTTTTAGCATCTCAAATTCATTCACCCGTTTTCCATGTTCCCTTCTTTCTTTGACATCTCTTTCTTTAATCCGCAATTCTTCTTCAAGAAGTACTCATGCATCAATTACCATTTCGAGATTATTTATGCAATAGAAAAATTCAATGTCCCATCCTTTATCAACGTATTGGGTAAACACTTGCGAGTGTTCTTCATAATCCAATGGATTTGAATGCTTTAAATATAAGAATCGGATAAACTGTTCCTTGATCTCTTGAAAATATCTCTTAGAATCATACTCATGAAATTTCTCTAGTTTATCTATGTTTTAGAAGATCACGTCTTTGAAACCTATCTGAAGTTCGTAATCGTGATCACCCGTATCAAACTCTTGTCCAAAGAGAAACTTAAATGAGTTGTGATGATACAGATTTATATTATAGATTTTCTGAAAGTTTGACTTAGGAAAGTTAAGAGCGCCGTTGTATTTCTCTTTTATTTGGCCCTCTTGTTCTCGAAGTTGTTGAAGTTCTCTCACATCATTGTTCAAACATGAAGATACCATATCTTTTGATTCCATCTTTCCGATTTATCACAAAAACAAGCACAAATGATGTCTCAAAACAAACCAAAAAATTCAACCCAAAGTATCACTTTTGGATTATCGAACCGTAATTAAAATTGTATCAACAAATTTATTACAAAAATTATCCAAGCTATTATTACAATTTTAGTTAACAAAATGCAGTTCAAAAATTTCCTAATACCAAATAAAAAAACGCAACCCAAGCTCAGTCCAACTTAATCTATACAAAACCTCTGCCTATGGTTTTGTTATGACATACTCAAGCCCACAAGAAAATTTTTGATATTGCACAAATGAGGCCCATCTCTGTAATTTTCAACAACACTAGAAACCCAATTACCTTTTCTATATAAAACTATAAAACTAGAAACCCTATTACTGCCAACCTTAGATGACACTTCTTAAAAAAACACAATGATGTGTTGTAAAAGCTTTAAATTTATAATATTAGTTGCACCGATTTTAAACCAATACACGGGTAAACTATAACCCACGTATGTATTTATAAGAATTTAGGTAAGACCAGGTCGATCCACAAGGATTTGTTTATGTTCGCACAATCAATGTATTTAAGAAAAATAATAATAACTTTTGGACAAATAATGATAATAAAGAAATTCAATGATGAGGAAATATAATTACTCAGATAGTTCATACAATTCAGTAGCAATTATGATAATCATGATCTTAGTTCTTATTCTTAATTCACAAAAAGTTTTTTTTTGTCAAAAGAGCGTTTTCACAAATTATTCGTTTTAACCCAAGACTTATATTTGACTTAGTAAAGTGTGTTACCCAATTAACCAAGTCATTATAATATCAAATCTATTTTGTTTATCAATTAACATAAGCGGATTCCTACAACCAAATGATAAGAATTCATAGACAAATTCTTAAAACCATACAATACGCAAGGGAGAATTGTGTATATACCCACTAAAACTTGAATATTTACATATCTACCTAAAACACAAGTTTTTAGTGCATGATGTACAATTCAAATTAAGCATGTTTTAGGTATATATGCAAATATGCAAGTTTAGTGGGGATATATGCAGTTGCCCCAATACACAATGGGTCTTTCGACCTATACATGCATATATAATCAAGATCGATAAACAAAGTTTATAAGATTACATACAATAGGATAACACAAACATGGTATCAACAAGATCATTATAACATCAAGTGCTTCTTTATTATATTAACATATCTGATTAGTCATAAGAGATTTAGCCTCTCATAATAAGGAGAGTAATAAGAGACATACAAGATTCGGATAGATCACGGATTACACAAGTGTCACAAGTAACCTGATTACAAATAACCAAAACTTAGTAAACCTTTTTTATTCGATGTGATTATAACCTGTCTTCTTGGTGTTCTTCTTTTGGAATTGATATGAGATTAATGATTGATGGATGGATGAATGATATGATGATATTGTAAAATGGTTGAGAATTGCCCGGTATTTATAGGTTGATCAGGGGTCCAATTGCGGCGCAGAAAATACTTTGTGCGGCGTACTTTAGTGCTTGGCGCCAAAGTTTCATAAATGCTTGAGATAAGTAAGCCGCACATTTTGGAGAGTACATCGCACATTGGCTTTAACTGTTTCTTTGACTTCAGGTAGAAGCGGTATTTCTTGGATTTCATTTATTTGCTCTCTTTAGCTTGAATTCCTTACGATATAAACACTTGTATCTTTAACACTTTATGCTCAGACTATCTTCAAGTGAACATGCACATATTTCATGCTATTAAGTATCGAAAGTTCACGAGAAATGCTAATAATATATACAATAACGCCACCGAAAATATGTATAATTAAGGCTTTATTAAATCCCTCCACACTTAGCTATTGCTTGCCCTCAAGCAATCAAAGCGAGAAAACAAGATTCATTTATCGTGGACATAGAGAAAAATCAATTTTTATTTACACAATTGTTTATCCGATTTATAACTTTTCAGGCATAAACATATAACATAAGCACCTCATAGAATGGATATATTTATTTATATTCACACAAGTCACTCGTATAGGGTTTTTATTTGTGAGATCACTCAATTTGCACAGACATAATCTAGATAGCTACCATATGATTGAACAAGACACATAAACATGACCGATGGAGCGTGAGCACCAAACAAAATCTCAAAGAGGCATAATGTGGGAATATGATGTGGGTGAACATGGGAAACATAATGATATCATGTGCCAAACCAAAGATTTATAACAACATATATTACTTTTCTCTTCTCTCTCTTTTTTTTAACATCAAGTGATAATAACGATAACTAAGGCCGACGCAGAACTTAGACATTGAGCAGATTGTACTTGGGACTTTTTAGCACTAAAAGCGAGTGCTACAGAATAACGGGATCATATAGGGATTATTTTACCTCTTATCATGCGAAATTGTCTATAAATTAACCTTACTGCGGTCTAGTAAATGATAATCAAGTGCAAGTTATAGAGCTACTAAATTACCGACACTCTCATAAAATATGCAACAAGTATGCATCAAAGTCTAGAATTTACCTCATAATTTAGTGGATTATTTTGTGCTAGTTATAATGCCAATCCGAGTGGGATTTGCCTTACTAAGTGAGAAACATTATTTATTTTTGGAAGAAAAAACTATATATTAATTTTTATAAAATATCAGCTAAAACGTGGCCCAATTATATGGCAAACAGGAAGGGAGTTAATATATCTAATTTTTCCTATTTGACTCCTCCTCCACACTTAAGTTGAACATTGCCCTCAATGTGAAAACAGATAAATATAAAAAATAGGGAAAATTAAAGGAAAACGAGACTTCCCGAGAAACAATAGAGTATAGCTGCGAGAGAGATATCCATAAGCGGGCATCTTTTTTCCTTTGTTTTACACGTAAAGTCTGTATCGAATGTGATTTTTTTAATGTTATTTCTTCTTCATTGATTTCGGGTTCAGTATTTTCTTCGATATTCATGGCTATGAATTCATCGAATTCAGCAAAGATTTTAATTTCGAGGGGAGTTCCTTCGATGGAATAAAGGATTTTGCTTCCTTCATCGAGTAAAGCATCAAAATATTCTTTTAATATTCCATCAATGACATCAATGCTAAAACATGTATCATCATTAGAATAGGAATGTTTCATTGCTGAATCGATCGAAAAGACCATACGTTCTAAGCCAACTTCAAGATTGAGTTGTTTTTGTTTTACGCGAATTACTGCGTCTGCGGTTTGTAGGAAAGGTCTTCCTAAGATAAGAGGAACTTTAATATCTTCCTCCATTTCGAGAACAATGAAATCCACAGGGAAGGTGAATTTACCAACTTCGACTAGCATGTTTTCAGCAATTCCAATAGGGTATTGGAATGATCGGTCTGCCAATCTTACGCTCATTTTAGTTAGTTTGAGGGTTTTAAGAGATAATTTTGTGTATAGAGAATATGGCATAAGATTGATGCTAGCGCCAAGATCGGCCAAGGCATTGCAAGAGTAAGTTTTGTTGAAGGTACATAGAATAAGGAAACTTCCAAGGTCTCCGAGTTTGGGTGTAACTTTGTTTTGAATAATAGTTGAACTTTCATCGCTAAGAAAAGCTGATGAGATTTGTTTTAGCTTGTGTTTGTTGCTAACAAGTTCTATGAGAAATTTACCATAGTTAGCATTCCTGCTAAAACATCGATAAGAGGTACGTTGATTCGAACATCATGGATCATATCGAGGAATTTTTTGTATTGTGCTTCCATTTTCTCTTTTCGAAGGCGTTGAGGATATGAGATTCTTGGTTTATATGGCATGGGAGTAGGTGCTTCTTTGTTTGGTTTTGGTGTTTGAGGTTGAGGTGTTGGTTCTTCGTCCTCATCATCACTATTGAAATCAATATGAGCCTGGGAATCATTTTGATTTTGAGAATTATTAGGGTTGGTGGGTGGATCATAGGATTTACCCCTTCTTGTGTATATGGCATTTACATGCTCGTTTCGAGCTTGAGGTGGTTGATATGGTTAGATGAGTTACCTCTAGGGTTTGGTTAAGTATTACTTGGAAGAGATCCAGAAGGTCGAGCATATTGCTTATCAGCAAGTCTATCAAATTTTGCTTCTAAGTTTTGGATTGAGGCTTGGTGGGTTTTAGTTGTAGCTTCTAGTTTGGTTTTGAGGTCCATGAATGTTTCTTTAATAAAAGTGTTTGTTGATTGTTGAGCTTTTATGAATTCGCTTAATTGTTTTTACAGATCAGGCTTATCATCGGTGTTTGGTCGGTAATAGTCTTGTTGTAATCAGATCTTCTGCTTGAATGTCAATTATCGCAATTTGAGTCACGGTCGCGATAATCATTGTAAAAACAGGTACGGTCAAAACGTTTGCATAAACTTCGCTTCTGCTTTGTGAGACGTGGGTCTGTCATCATCGTTACAATCTGCAGTTGAGTGATTACCTCCGCAATTATTGTATTCGGTACAAGATTTCATTTCTTTGTACTAAGCATCCATTTTTATGGCCATGGCATCCATTCTTGCCATAATTTTGTCAGTATCAGAATTATTGCTGCCTTCATCGGTGAAAGTTACAGTTTTACAAACATAAGTTTTGGGTTTTTGGTCTTTAGCCCAGTCAAGTTTGAGTAAGACTTTATCTTCGAGAAGTTGATAGGCTTGATTTGGGGTTTTATAAAGAAAGATGCCTCCTGCTGTGGCATTTAGAGCTTCGTGGGTTATTTCATTAAGGCCATGATAAAAGATTTTGATTATATTGCCTTTAGTTAAACCGTGTCCATGACAATTTCTTAGTAATTATCTCATACGAAGCCATGCATCAGTTAGAGTTTCATGTTCGTGTTAGGAAAACCCTCGAATTTCTCTAAGAATTCGACCGAATAGAGATGGGGGAAAGAATCTGCTTATAAAAGCGGTTCGAAGTTCATCCCAAGATGTGATAGTTCCTTCGTTAAGTTCATCCAACCAAGTTTTTACTTCACCCGTGAGTGATAGGGGAAACATCATAAGTTAGACAGCTTCGTTCTCGGTTGCTATGTATTTGAACATGTCACAAACACCGAGAAATTCGTAAATGTGTTTGTAAGGATCGGTTTTAATTCTATCATCAAATTGGTTTTCTTTGACAAGAGTCAAATGATTACCTTTAACTGCAAATTCGTTGGCAGTGGCAGGTATGGTGATTGCCGTACCGGGAGTCGGGGCGACAACATGGTCAGCAGCCCACATGGGTTCATCATCGAGATTAGCCATGGGATCGTGAAATTCAAGGAAGTTGAGAAATAATGGGAAATGGGTGATATCAAGGATAGGTGGATATACCTCTTTTGGGTTTCTGGGTCGTTCATCCCTTCCTTCAAATGGAATTGTTTCGTCAGAGTCGACGGTTTAAGGTTCTTTTAGGTTCTTCTAGTGGTTCGAGAAGTTCAGAATTTGAAGCACGTGTATGCATCCAAAGTTAACTGTTTAGAAGGGGTATGGTAAGTAAGAGAGCAAAATTGAGATCAAAAGAAATCAATTTTGTTTTCTTAGCAGATAAGTGCGACGTACTTTGGTTCGAATTTTTGAATTTTTATAAAAACTGTTTGGAATTTATAAAGATTTGTTTTTTGATTTTGGTGTAACGTCTTAAGATAAAAATGTTACGAAGAGGGGTGAGTTGTTTTGAAATTCTAGGAAACGTTTTAGGAAAAATGTTTGGTTTTGCAGAAAGTGTGGCGTACTTTGAGTAAGTACGTCGGGTTCTTGGTTACGGGACTAAGTGCGGGGCACTTAGTTGTGTGTGTGGCGCAACACTTTCTGCAACAGAAGTCACAGAAAGTGTGTAGAACACTGATTTTAAAGGGAAAAGTGATTATGATTTGTTATAAGTACTTAGAAATGATTATGGAACAAAATAAAATCCTGGCAACGGCGCCAAAAACTTTGATGTTTTGTAAAAGCTTTAGATTTATAATACTCATTTCATCGATTTTAAATCAACACACGGGTAAAGTATAACCCACGTATGTAGTATAAGAATTTAGGTACGACCAGGTCGATCCACAAGGATTTGTTTGTGTTCGCACAATCAAAAGATTTAAGACAAATAATAATAACTTTTGGACAAATAATGATAATAAAGAAATTCAATGATAAGGAAATATAACTACTCGGATAGTTCATTTAATTCAGTAGCAATGATGATAATCATGATTTTAGTTCTTATTCTTAATTCACAAAAAGTTTTTTTCATCAAAAGTGCGTTTTCACAAATTATCCGTTTTAACCTAAGACTTATATTTGACTGTAAAGTATGTCACCCAATTAACCAAGTCACTATAATATCAAATCTATATTGTTTATCAATTAACATAAGCGGATTCCTCCAACCAAATTCATAGACAAATTCTTAAAACCATATAATACACAATGGGTCTTTCGACCTATACCATTATGCATATATAATAAAGATCAATAAACAAAGTTTATAAGATTAAATACAATAAGATTTCAACACAAACATGGGATTAACAAGATCATTATAACATCAAGTGCTTCTTTATTATATTGACATATCCTAGTAATCATAAGAGGTTTAGCCTCTCATGGCTACTAAGTTCATAATAACAGGTATAAGGAGAGTAATAAGAGACATACAAGATTCGACTAGATCACGGATTACACAAGTGTCATAAGTAACTCGATTACAAATAACCAAAACTTAATAACCCTTTTTTATTCGATGTGATTATAACCTGTCTTCTTGGTGTTCTTCTTCTGGAATTGATATGAGATTGATGATTAAAGGATGGTGAATGATATGATGATGTTTTAAAATGGCTGAGAATTTCCCAGTTTTTATATGTTGATCAGGGGTCCAAGTGCGGCGCACAAAATACTTTGTGCGGCGTACTTCACTGCTTGGCTCTAAAGTTTTATAAATGCTTGAGATAAGTACGCCGCACATTTTGGAGAGTACGGCGCACATTGGCTTTAACTGTTTCTTTAACTTCAGGTAGAAGTGCGACGCACAAATAAGTAAAACTGGTGCACTTCTACTATTTCTTGGATTTTATTTTTTTTGCTCTCTTTAGCTTGACTTCCATACGATATAAACATATTTATCTGTAACACTATATGCTTGGACTATCTTCAAGTGAACCTGGACATCTTTCATACTATTAAGTATCAAAAGTTCACGAGAAATGCTAATAATATATACAATAACGCCACCGAAAATATGTATAATTAAGGCGTTATCATGCATTCACAAACTTAGAATCCCTTTCATTCTTATCTCTTTTATGACAAAAAAAACCCAAATCCCACAACATCACTTAACATACAAACGCACCCTTTTAGTGGCAACAACTTTGTTCAAGATCCGTTAACTCATTTAAGTATTTGTTGAAGACCCGTAAACAACTTTGTGCAACAACTTTCTTATTGTGTTCTAAACTGATGTTTCAACAAGATTTTGTTCAAGAGACAGGTTGGTTTATTGGCATTTCTTTTTCGTTTGTTAATACCGAAAGAGAGGATGGTTAAAAAAACCTTGTTTTGATCATTCTTTGTAAGTTTCAAATATTAAAAAGAAGTGAAAACTTCAAAGAGATCTGTGATGTCTTAATCTTTCATGTTTTGGATCTTTAAAAGTCACAACTTTTGATGTGCGGTTGTTGTAAACTCACAAGAAGTTTTACAACTCCTTAGGCAGTGTACCTAACCGTTATAGTGTAGTATAGGTAAGACTCGGAGGGGGGGTTGTTATCGTTCTCTAAGGGAATAGGTTGGGAAGGCTCGAACTGAATGTAACTAAGGTCTAAGAGGATTGAAAGAAGACTATTTTTGTGTTTTTATATCTTTTAGAAAGCAATTAAAATCTATGGTTTAAAAGGGGTTTTGGTTTTAAGCTAATTAAATAACTAAAATAAATCTAAACTAATGTGTGGAAACTCGTATAGGTAAATAAATTTGTTTACTTAATGATGCATGATCTTTAGTTTGCTTTTCCTAATTCTATTGATTTGTCACACTTGTGATGTGATGTGTAAGTATTTCCTAAGTCATGAACGAATTACACGAACCTGCTGTCTATGTAATATTCCGTTAAGGCAACACACAAGTAAGGTAGTATGAAGACTATTACAAGGCCCCTAAGAGTACATTACATGCATTAAAATACTTAAAAGGTGGTCAACCATAGATGGGTAAGGTAGTATGAAGACTATTACTGATGGTATCCTTTCTACGTAGTCACGTTTTCCTAGACGTCTTCGCAAGCAATTAAGAAGCTAGTTTTTAGAGCCTAATGCGCACACCCATCAACAAGAAGCAATATTAAAAGGATCTACAAACTAATTCACATGCAATCATAAGCAAACACTATAAGATCTAGCCTAGCATGTTAAGGAGAAGCGAAGAACAATAATTAATCAGACAACACATAGACATAATGAAAGATTAAAAGATAAATAACTTCAATAATTAAAACATGGAGTTTAGGTGGTTACAAAGGGGTTTAAGAATCCTAAAAAAGACCTAAAAGCTGCTAAAGCTTGTACCCTAAGTATGACTATCGTATCCCACAAGTTCCACACACTTTTTAAACCCTAAAAAACGAGTTTGTATATATAGAAAAATGACCGCGACGGCGTCTCTTTATAATCCTGATGTTGTCGCTTCGCCGAATCTTCTAGGGTTTTACTATGTCGGTTAAGTCTTGACGTCGTCTTAATTTTCCTGACCCCGTCACTTTGATGATCTGGCACCGTCACAAATATTTGTGACGCCGTCTCTAGGGTTTGTGTGCCCTTTTCTTCTTCGACTTTGGTGTAGAGTTGTAATCTCGTCCGTTTTTCCCCAAATGAGCCAAAGTCATGTGTATTTCCTCCAAATGCCATCCAATTGCTAAAAATACAAAAATGAACGATTAAGCATGTATTTTAGAGATATTTGCAAGATTTATGAGGTTAAATGACCTCGAAAAAGTGTATAAAATGACACCTCATCAAATACTCATACACTTGGGATTTGCTTGTCCTCAAGCAAATGGGCTTTTCTACCTAGACAATAGCAATATCAGGGGCATCTAACTTACTTTTCAAAAATAATTCATGACACAACCAATTAGACCTCGTAATTAAAAGCACGAAAATTATATACTAACACTCACAATAAGTGTTTGGATTCTCTCTTTCTCTCGGGTGTATAATGAATTATAACAATATAGGAAACAAAAAATTAACACTCATTACCTATCATAGCATATAAATTACAATAAGCTTGATAAAGGATCAAACCTCCACCATTGTGGCGTAAACACCTAGGAATTACTATCAAAGAGGTCTTTAAAGGGTTGTGATGTTTGGATGTAAGTTAAACAGAAACGAAAATGGATGGGATATATTTGGGTGGATTCGGGGTGGTGGTGAGTTAATTAATATACAAGAATGCATGTGAAGACGTTGCTAAGCCAATACTCGACCACACTAGGACTAAGATATACAAACTCTACATCCAACTCTTTCTTTTTCTTTTCTGATACTTTTTTGACATAAACATAAACATAAGCGAGATGACAGCCCGTACATTTTTATTCTTTCTTTTTCTATTTTTTTCGATTTTCTTCTTTTTCTTCTTTTTTTCTTTTCACATTTTTTCTATTTTTTTTGTACACTTTTGCCCTGCCATCTGCTGAAACATAATAATACATGACTTGGGGTTTATAAACGCACCCTACACTTGAGTTTTAGAACTCATAAACATAGACTAATCTAATGACCCTAATTGAAAGGATCAAAATAACATGGAGTGTATTAAGCACGTATATGGGTAATATTTTGACTTCTTCCCCATTTCTCCATAAAATAAAAACTACCATGAATCTCAATCGTCCCAAAACTGTATACACTAATAAAAGTTCGACTTAGCAACTACGTACTCAAGCAATTAATTAACTGGGTTTACAAATGTGATAACAATAATATACTAAAAACGAGTACATACAAGGAAGGATAAGGCTATTTGGGTGTAACATTTTGGTGTGGGTGTAAACAATAATCTTTATTAATAATTCGAAATCCACCAGAAAATTACGAAAACCGCGAAAAGAATAGGCTCGGAGGAGTGTACTAGGGGTATCTTGCACTGAAAATGAGTGTGAAGTAAGGGTGTGGGGATAGTTATATGATCGGAGAGACCATAATAACAAATACATGTTTAAAACAGGGTGTATCCTAGTTCCTCTTATCATTTATCAAATCCTAATCACACGAATGCGATCTCACTAAGCAGTCTCAGGATGCATCACTAAAGCAAGTTCTAGAATTTAATATACTATCGGTACACTCTTATATAATTTTAACCGATACCAATGCTCTAGAAAAAGCGACAAAACCACATATGCACGATTAAATCCATGAATGCGACATATATGATTGCTCATTCCTTAACTTGAGCAAGCTAAAGGTAAAATTATCTTAAGCACCAAAGATGGGTGCTTGAATTCCTAAAGATCTAGGGGCGAACCTTACATTATTTTGGTGGAATTATTTTTGAGTGGTAGGTCTTTTGTGCTAGTCGTATAGTTCCTATCCATGAGACTCTAATAATACTTAGTTTTCATAGGTGTGTGCCATAATTTTTTTAAAATTTGGGTAAAAATTATTGTCTACGCTATATTTCAGTATATTACTCATCATTTTAAGGACAAAGCAAAGGTAAATGAAGAGATAGTTTCTAAGGCTTTATTTTCCCCTACACTTATTTTGAACATTCTCCTTAATGTTCTTAAAAGTACCCGTAAAATGAATAAAAGGAAAAGAAAAAGGCAAAAGAAACTAGTACTCCCCTGGTTTTCTCAATAATGGAGAAGAAACAAATAATCCCGGCTAAATCGTCATCCAAGAATCTTCCACATGAAACTCCTAAGAACTCCTGGGCTTCTCCTCATCATAAATAACCTGCAAATAAAAGACAAGAAACAACTACACCTGGCATAAAATCGGCGGGATAATAATATACAACGTGATAGTTTAGGGTTTAGACACTACCAAAGCAATAAAGATAAGATGAATGTGCTAATGTAATCGTGGTTTTCTGCAAGTTTGAGAAAAATTACAAATTCTGGAAAATATACAAAATTAATTTCTAAGGATTAAAAAAAATACGAATTTTACTATAGCTGGAGACGCGACGCCGTCAAGAAAAATATTGACGCCGTCTCTAGCGTCTGTAAAGATTTTTTATTCGTTTCTTAAAATTTTTTGCACGCAAATCCTATTAGTTATTTTCTGGAAAACTTAATGCATAAACCACAAAAATAATTAACACAATCATATGACTCGAAACAGACACACAAGACGAGAATTAATCTGAATTATTTATTTTACATGTTTGAAATGGTTCTTAGAAACCAGATGTTTTTCCCTACACTTATTTGATGCAAAATACCTTTGATTGCAATTACGACGAAGTTAAAACAAAGTAAAGCATGATCACATAATTCAAACATATAGAAATAAATGATAAAGAATTAAAATACACGACACTTCTAAAATGCATAAAATAACAATAAAGTAAATGAGACATGCTCGGGTTGCCTCCCGAGAAGTGCTTGTTGTTGTTCGAGTCACGAGCTTGACTCTACCCTTATTTAATAGTTAAAAGCAGAGGTTCCCCTACATTTAAGGTCAAGTGGGGTGATTGTAACGGTACACACCATTGTGGTAGGAAGGAGCCTTATGTTGAAAAAGTGGTTGTTGAATTATATGCTCCAAATGGTGTGTTTCTTTAATCCTACCCTTTTCTAATTCTTTTGGCCTAATAGGTAAATGAAGTCCTCTTTCTAGAAAAGAAACTTCTTTAGATTCTAATTTCCAATCATCTTCTATCATCTCCAAATTCAAAAAATCAACACCTAGGGATCTACTTTATCCTAATATACCTGGTTTAAATCCACAATATTTCTTAGGATCATGAATGCATGGGTGATAATAGCAATACACATCCTTAGGGTGGAAAGACGCCACGTGAGGTGAAGGTGGTGTATGAGTGGTCAATTGTCTACTTCCTTCATCCTAAAACTATTCGGACTATGTGGTTTGATGGGTGGTTCGGGGCCTCTTCTGTCTCCTAGACTTATGTCTAAGGATCAAAAATTTGGTAAGGGTTGAGGCTTTAGTTTATCAAAATTAGAAACTTTCCTAGAACTAAGAGAGATGTTATGTTAGTCGAACCTACATCCTCTAGTTTCGGTTGGTCCAAAGGTTCTTCCTCCATAGGGGTTCCTAAAGTCTCTTTTACTTCTCCCGGGTAAGTCACGGGCGGTGTGTATTCCTCAAATGATGGTAGGATTTGTTGGTTACTTTATGGGCTTGTATTTCCTACCTCATTATTCATCTTACCTAGACTACCTATAGGCTCATTATATGCATTGGTAGAACCTAAAAATGACATACACCTAGGCATCTTAACCATAACCATCTCACATCTTAAATCCTCCTTATATGTTCTCTTAGGTTGTGACTTAGGCAATTTTATCATGTCATCCAACTTACAGGTCATTGTTAGGGAGCTCTTCTCAGAAGTTTGATGCATTTAGTCACTTTTCCTAAAGGCCTTTTCATAGATAGCATTCTTCCAACATTGATAAGTTCTCAAAGGAGGTTCATTGGGGGAATCTTTTAAGGATTTAGTTAACCATCTAAAATTAGCTAAATCAGGATAATTATAACCATACATTTTAAATGACAACTTTGTTTATAAAATAAACAACTGGGGTTTTACGAATAAATAAAACGAAGAAAATATAGACTACAAGAAAGCTAATTAAAAGAAAATAAAAATCTCACATGATAGGAATCTCGTGAGTAGACCTAAGCTAAATAAAATTCGAAACCTAAACTATTTCCCACGCAGCGACGTTAAAAACTTAATGTGCGGTTGTTGTAAACTCACAAGAAGTTTTACAACTCCCTAGGCAGTGTACCTAACCGTTGTAGTGTAGTATAGGTAATAATCGAGGGTTGTTATCATTCTCTAAGAGAATATGTTGGGAAGGCTCAAACTGAACGTAACTAAGGTCTAAGGGGATTGAAAGAAGATTACATTTGTATTTTTATATTTTTTAGAAAGCAATTAAAATCTATGGCTTAAAAGGTGTTTTGGTTTTAAGCTAATTAAATAACTAAAATAAATCTAAACTAATGTGTGGAAACTCGTATAGGTAAATAATTGTGTTTACTTAATCATGCATGATCCTTAGTTTGCTTCTCCTAATTTTATTGCTTTGTCACACTTGTGATGCGATGTGTAAGTATTTCCTAAGTCATGAACGAATTAAACGAACCCACCGTCTATGTAATATTCTGTTAAGGAAACACACAAGTAAGGTAGTATGAAGACTATTACAAGGCCCCTAAGAGTACATTACATGCATTAAAATACTTAAAAGGTGATCAACCATAGATGGGTAAGGTAGTATGAAGACTATTACCGATGTTATCCTTTCTACGCAGTCAAGTTTCCCGAGACGTCTTCGCAAGCAATTAAGAAGCTAGTTTTCTAGAGCCTAATGCGCACACCCATGAACAAGAAGCAATATTAAAAGAATCTACAAACTAATTCACATGCAATCATAAGCAAACACTATAAGATCTAGCCTAGCATGTTAAGGAGAAGCGAAGAACAATAATTAATCAGACAACATATAGGCATAATGAAAGAGTAAAAGATAAAGAACTTAACTAATCAAAACATGGAGTTTAGGTGGTTACAAAGGGGTTTGAGAACCCTAAAAACGACCTAAAAGCTGCTAAAACTCATACCCTAAGTATGACTATCGTATCCCACAAGTTCCACATACTTTTAAACCCTAAAAACGAGTTTGTATATATAAAAAAATGACCACGACGGCGTCGCTTTATAATCCTAACGTCGTCGCTTCGCTGAATCTTCTAGGGTTTCACTATGTTGGTTAAGTCTCGACGCCGTCTTAATTTTCCTGACGCCGTCACTTTGATGATCTGACGCTGTCACAAGTATTTGTGACGCCATCTTCAGGGTCTGTGTGCCCTTTTCTTCTTCGACTTTGGTGTAGAGTTGTAATCTCGTCCGTTTCTTACCCAAATGAGCCCAAGTCACGTGTATTTCCTCCAAATACCATCCAAGTGCTAAAATACAAAAAAGGAACGATTAAGCACGTATTTTAGAGATATTTGCATGATTTATGGGGTTAAATGACCCCGAAAAAGTGTATAAAATAACGCCTCATCAACTTTTTTATTCAACACGAAAAAGATGAAATGAGATCTATGTTTATTTCCTTTTTCTTTTTATTTTCTGGTTGCGTTCTTCTTATTTTTCATCTGGATTACATGTTTCGGAAAACATTTAGACACAACTTTCGGAATATACACTGATGCTTTCGGACAGATTATTGCTTCCGGAATACAAAGGTTTCGGAACACTTTGGTTTGATTATTTTGGTTTCGGAACAAGCTCTTTTCGGAATAAAGATGTTACGAAAAAGCGTGGTTAAGATCTTGTTATTAATAACTGTGTTTAGAAACTGTGTTCTTGTGTTCCGAAATTGTTTCCTTATTGTTCTTTTTCTTCCTCTTTGGTTTCGGAACAAATTGTTTTAAACTGTTATGGTTTCGGAATGATATGGTTTTCGGAACACACTACTTTCGTAATCAAATGGTTTTAGAAATTACTTTCGATAAAAGTTGTAACTTTCGAAAACATGCTTTCGGAATAATGAATTTTGGAAAATATGTCTTTCGGAAATACTTACCGTAACCGGAAATACTGAAAATACCGAAAGTCTCAGTTAGCCGAAAATACAAAAATCTAAAATTGTTTTTTGGAAACGCGTTGTTTGACCGTTGACCGAAAGTCAAACAGAAACCTCCTTTTTTTTCAGAAAAACAGTTACCGAAACCTCCCTATTTTTTTCAGAAAAAACAGTTACCAATAGTGAAAAATAAGCAGTTTCAAAACTTATCAGTTATGGCACTAGTAGTTTAGCACTTATCAGTTATGGCACTAGCAGTTATGAAACAAACAGATTTAGCACTTAAAAATAAGCAGATTTAGCATTTAAGCACAAATTTAAGTAGTTTAGACCTAATAATCTGATTGAACCTGAAAAGACTGAAATAAGCACTAGAGTAAGCAGATTTTGTCCTGAAAAAGTTGTTTGACTACAAAAAGCACTAATAAGCAGTTTGACCAGAAAATAAGCAGTTTGACTAGAAACTAATTAGTTTGACAATAAAATAAGCAGCTTGACCAGAAAGAAGCTCAAATAAGCATGAATTCCTCAAACAGAATCTGATAAGCACGATAAGCTATTGAAATAAGCTGTTTGAATAAGTAGTCCAAATAAGACTCGATTCAGAATGAATAAGTATACAAATCACCAAAATAAGCTCTCGAAAAAGCTGGAAATCACGTGAAAATAAGCTGATCAAATAAGTACTTTGAATAAGCACACTAAATCGCCTTTACAGCTCTGATACCACTTGTTATAACTTGTTTTAGGATCGAATAAGCCATATAGTGTGTGTTTAGGTGTTTGTGTGTGTTTGTTATAAAGAGAGAAAGAGCAGGGAGAGAAAATTGTTAGAGAGAAAGAGGAGGAGAAGATAGAGTAGAGAGAGAAAGAGAATGGAGAAATGAGAGTTTGTTATTGCAAGACTTACCTCATTAATGAGGTTAATGGGTATCTATACCCTTTACATTATGAGCTCTTAGCTCATGGCTTTATATAGCCGTGTCTCGTGACTACATTTTAGTCACGAGACATTTTTCTATCTATTACACATTCAATATTTCTTTATTTATTACAAGACTTTTATCTTAATAAGATCGTCACTTTTTGTATTCTTAACACTTTCATATAGAGTGTTTGATATGTTTGGTTAAAACAAGATAAATGATGCACAAATCAAGTGAATACAAATTCCAGTTCAATGGTGTATATCATCAAAATCGCATATATATTAATTTGTGTGGTGAACCCTTTCGCCCTATGATCACTAACTAAACCAATTCATAACGGGTCAATCGTTTAAAATATGATTTATTTAATTTATTCCTATGAGCCCTTTGGTCCTATACTCGTGTTTGAATTGTTACAAGTCTGTTTAACAAGTTCACGTGATAGGTGTCAATTATCAAGAACCATTCTAATTTGTGCACTAACTTTTTGGAATAAAAACATAAAGGAAAATCTTTCGGCTTATAGATCCGATTATATTTTATCAACAAGTTATCAAGACAAATTTTTATTCAAACAAAATCATGATATAAATCAAGGTTTCATGCATTCAATATAATCAAGCACTCAATATAAAGGATTACATCATTCCACACAAGTATTACCAAACTACTCCATAGCAAATTTTATTTCTAAACATAAACATAACTTTGAAATTGAGAGTTCATCGTAATAAAAATGACAAGAATGTACTTATCCTTTGATTACAAAAAATAAGTAAATGGACTTAGAGCAATCCAAACATCTCTAATCAACTATTTCACCCTTTACCACACCAAACAAGAGTACCCAACACCTTCTCCTTTGTTCCTAGCACTCTTGAATTTGGCAGAGGTTTCCTAGCCTTTTGGGATAAAGTTTTTTTGTGAGTTTTAAGCCTTAGGGTGTAAGGTAAAGTTCATATGTTGTAAGTAACCCTAGGCTATGATATATAGATTGAAGAACACTTCTAGGCCAAGTAAAATGCCCTCGAGGAGTAAAGTGATGGAAATGATCGGCATCCCATCATTACAAGACTTAAACACCATCATAAATGAAGTTAAGTTAAACTGTTACGGATCTAACCGGGCGGTTGCAAGCGGTTGGCAAACGGTTGAGAGCACTTTACGGTTGGAGAGGGTTGTCGAACGGTTGGAAGTGATAAATTTTAGTTTTAGTCAAAAAAGGTTGCGAGGGGGTGCGGCGTGGTTACGCGGGGTCCAAAACGGTTAAAGTCAATTTTCCTGCACGCGCATTTTTGTATTTTTTTTGTTCACCGTCGTTCCTTCCTTGATTGTGACTTTCTTTTGTTTCTCCAAAATGATAAACTTTTTTTTCTTTAGTCCCGAAAATGATTCTTTGATGACGTTTCTCTTAAATCAGCTTCAATGATACTTTGTGGTTGATGAAAACTCTTCGTACATGCATGAAACTTCGTTTATTCCCCTTTTCTTCGTATTTCTTTGTCTTGGCTAGCTACGAACAAGAAAACATATCTTTGTGCAATTTAGTAGCAAAAGTTCGTTTGTTAACCAATTATCATGTATAAAAATAAGGACCGCTTAAAAACATACTCGAATTAAGCTTTATCAAGAATGAAGCATGATTAAATTTTCATGTCCCTTTTTTCCCGCAAAAAAACAAAGAGTAAACGGGTTACTAAATTATCATCCTGAAACAACTACTACATAAAATAAATCTAGAAACACATTGTATGAAGAATACGTAAAACTATAGCCCCTAACACTAGTGATTGATAATGCAAAATAGCAAAGCTAAACATAGAATATGTATCCGTGTTATCGCAGTCCTAGTTCGTGAAAATACTGCATCGCACCGTCCACAGAATTCCAACGCAATTAACATCAACGGGAACTTGAAAAAATTAATTATGAAATAATGACATATTTTGCCTTACCCCGATAACAAACACTTTATATCACTTATGATTATACACAACCAATGTCATCGCCAAAGAACTACAACATTGCCAAAACAACAACCTACAGACAACAATTTTATAAAAAGATGGAAACAATTATTCACATTAGGTACCACAAACATACCAAATCAAAACACACGTTGATTTCATTATTTTGAAACACAAACAAAAGTTGAAATAGTCCAACACAAACCACAAATGACATATTGTTCGCATAACCAACATTTTAATTAATTTCAGATACAAACAAAGCTCCAAACGATCCAACAAACACCTTACACGATACAGTTTTAGCAAGACCAAAAACGTAAAGTACTACCGTTAAAAGCAAATTTTGTGTGCTCACTGTTGGTGCATCATTTTGGCAAAAACCATGTGATGCGCTGTGCACAGAACCCCCATGACAACAACGTCAACATGAACCTGAAAAAATGAAGTCATACACATAAGAACATATCATTAGCAAGCTCTGGGACTCTAATACAACGCAAAACATTTGGAACTCTAAAGACATAAGGACAAATGTAAAAACACACCTCCACCCTTCCACACGCAAACAAAACACGCGTCACAATACTCATGATTAGACACATATAACATCATTACTAAACAACTGTTACTTACGTATCAATACTTTACAACCGTTGACTTATTACTTTTAGATACAAACCAAACCCTCAACGCTCATACATAAACCTTAAATGAAACACTTTTCGAAGCAAAAAGCACGCAACGCTGCTATAAACTATATCGTTACGAAATGAAAGGCAAATCTTAAACAACATACTTTTTTAATCAGAAAACATCCAGTGTACTATAAACTTTATCATCAAGAAATGACAGGCGATTACATTACTATCAGATATAAACAATGCCTTAAACAGTCCAACAAAAAACAGCAAACGACACAGTCTTAGCAAAACCAACAAAAAACACCAAACAATACTTACCCACAGTGGCATGAAGATGGCACACCAAACGACACAGCCTTCAAAAACACCACAACACATTAAGTTTGTATATTCTGTTACGTAGCCCACATAATTTTGAGTCGGCTTCTTGTACATTGCTTAAAGCTGTGTTTTATTTGGGAGGCTGCTGGGTTTCTACATGGGTGAAGGGTAAAACATATGAGGACCATGTGGTTCTTTGGATAAATCCATAACTATTCCGGATGAATGAGTTACGACTAGAACGGCCAAACTAATCTTAAATTGTGCCCAGATTTCAAATGAGTTTAGTCAAATATTTTCATACTTAATGAGTTTAAGGGGATCCAATATTTTCTATACTAAGTCCCCCATTGTCCAATATAAAAACCTGTAGGATATTAGATAACTTAAACATGGTTTTGTTTTGGGTCAAACGTTGTTATAAAATTGAATCTATGCTAAAAACGGATATAGAATAATGAATACGTTTTAATGATCAGATTTGTCATTGATGGTTAAAATGATAAACTTCAGTTTGGATCTTAACACCTTGAGTATTTATCTTGTTTCTTTGTAAAACTAGGAGTCTTACTTCTTGTTTAGGCAAAAAAACGTTTTTGTATTATACATTTCGAATTTTGATAATTTAGGTCCTTTAAGTCAGATTGCAAAAGGGCAGAATTGTTTATGTAATGTTAATTTACTACATATGTTTATAGTTGTATTGTACTATGGTAAGTCTTAATAAGTTCTTTTCTTTGATATTTTATGAGCGATGCGGTGATCTCTGAAACATTAACGTGACTTTATTTTATTTCCTTTTTGATAATATTGACATTCGGTGTACTTTGTTAATTCCACTAGTTATTTTATTGTTCGACTCCGAGTCCGAACACTCTTCTTATGCTTTTGAATCGCGTATGTTGTGTTTGTAATCCATTGTTTTGAAATCTTCCAGTTGTTAGAAGTGCGACTTTATCTTGTTATCTTGGATCGTGCCTTATTTTGGCACATGCCTTTGGAATGCGATTGACTAACGCCTTATTACTCTTCTTGTTACTTCTTCGGATTTTAAAGAATCATGCCGTCAAGTAGACATTTTTTTTACTTATTGTAGCATTGTTTTGATATTGTGTTTCGTGTCGGCCATGCTTAAGTAGGATGATTTATAATCGTCTTATTGAAATGAATTGGGACGCCTCTTCATTTGAATAAGGAAATTATAAACCACCGAACCATAAGTTCATAATTCATCACTTACATGGATTGGGACGCCTCTTTATGTAAGTGACGAATTGTGAATGAGTGGGCTTATGTGTATCTGACATAGCGTGCGTTCGTTTGTACGAATCATCCTTTGGGCTATGAACTTCTTTCGACTCGTCATTTCTGATATGGATTTTTCCGACTATGATTCAACCGGCCCAAACCCTATGGAGATAAGTCGAATAGAGCACCGGGACGGCGCTCCCTTAAGGTGGAAAGACTGTAGCATCTCGTATTTTACGGTCAATATTTTAACCGAGCTCTAAATTCCATTTCTAATTTTTAAGGAATTTATTATTTTGTTTTTTTAGCCGTTTTAACGAAAAACGTCATTTTACGTCAAGGTACTTTAGAGTCCGAGATGTGAAAATGTCATCTAGCGGGTCGTATTAAACGGGTCAGATTTAGGAAAATATATATAAAAGTCAATATGGCAAACTTTGTTTAAATTAGTCGACGAGTGTTTTACGACGTAAAATATAATAAGTAAAACTAAATTTTCAACTAATAAGTTAGTTGTTTGTTTTTGTTCGTGTCTAGATATCTAAATTTTGATTACGGGTCAAAATGAATAATTTTCATAAAATACATATATTAGTCGGGATGGGTTAAATGAAGTATAAAATTTGGGCAGAAAACTAAGGTTTAGTTCGACTATTTTAAAGTGTTATAAACTGAGTTTTAACCTAAGAATGTAGTAGACACCGTCCGTTGCTTCGTTTCGGTATAAGAATCGGATCCTAACTCTCAAAAACAAATAAGTTAAGTCCATTAGAAATTTGGGAAAGGGTAAGTGTCAAATTCTGCACTAGTCGTTTTGAGTCGACTTGTGAGTACCATAACTTGGTCATTATAAAAGCTTTTCTAGATTTTCCGGAGCCTATGATTAAGCCCT
>BQNB010027154.1:4365-15011 GCA_026074375.1 Tanacetum coccineum | reverse complement strand
ACACACACATCCACAAATCCACAAATAAAAAAAGAATACCATCCATTAACGAATCAAGTAGCAACTAAAGCTCGGTATCTATTCCTAAAACATCTAAACCCTAAATGATATACCACTACTTTAGATCTAAATTAACAACCACTACATGTGTTTATAGAGAGAGAAATCAAACAAAAAAAGAAAAGGCCACTCTCATTGCAAACCATATTAATGCTACTGGAATCAGTAATGGAAGACATACGTCCAACATGCAATGAAACCTAGAAGAACTAAAGGCACGTTTGGTACAGAGAATTTTTGAGATTATAAATGAAGTAGAGAATTGGATTTCTTAGAAATGAAATCCAGTGAGAAAGTTTATTGAATTCCACTGTTTGGTAGCGTTAGAGAATTAAAAAAAAAATCACGCAAATCTTTTTATTTTTCCTTTTAAAAAATATTTAATAGAAAAATAAATAAATAAAATAATAATAATAATAATAAATATTATTATTATTATTATTATAATAAATAATAATAATAATAATAATAAATATTAATAAATAAAGAAATTATAATAACAATAAATAATAATAATAAAATAAATAAATAATAATTATTATTATTATTTTAATATTTATAATAACAATAAATAATAACAATAAATAATAAATAAATAAAACGTAAATAAATCTCTTTTGTTTTGTGGCTCAAATGAATTCTCACAAGTAAGAAATGATTTCCACATCAATTATGATGAAAATAGTTTCCACACCAATTACAAAGGACCCAACTCCTTAAAGAATTCAAATCTCCACTTTTTTTCTTTCTCTAGTAACCAAACAATGGAAATGAAATCAATTCCATTTCTATTCCTCTAATTCCCTCTACCAAACATACCCTAAGTGTCAAGTAAATGGAGAACCCACGAAGGGTACGTTTGGCAAAAGTAACTGTTGCTAGAATTGGAGATGGGGCTGTAGATGGAGATAGAGATTATGAAAAGAAATTATTATTATAAGCTACATGAAGTAGTATTTGGTTTTAAGAGATTATGAAAAATTATCTTTTTTATAATCTCATATAAGTTTTTGCCAAACGAAGCTTATATTTTAATAGCTTATTTTTTTAAATCCTTCATATAAGTTCATAATCTTCGGTGCCAAACATACCCTGAGCCTAATATTTTAATCCTTCAAGCCGCCCGCTCGGCTCGGCTTGTGAACAGTGTTGGCTCAAGTCGCGGCTCTATAGTGCACCTAAGTCGATTCCTTTCCTCAAACTGACTTCCTGGCTAGGCGGCTTCGCAACAAGTTCGGCTTGAACTTCACTTGGTTAAATGTTATATACTATAATATCATGGATTAAGGAACTACAACTGGTATCAGAACAAATTTGGTCTTATAACATTTCAAAACAAGTGCTAATTACTTGTAAAATATTTTTTAAACCAAGATCCACCCATAGCTGAAAATAATGAAAGTATTGATAACATTGTTGGAAATGATAATCTTAACTTTAATGCCAACAATAATGCAAATAACGACCTACCACAACTTCTAGATTTAAATGGGAGCCCATTTTACTCATATCCCTCAACTAGAATCGACTGATTTTCTAAGTAGAAAAAATAAGATGATAGTCTATCTTGATGCACTTGAACAATTTCTTTTATAAATATTAGAAAATAGTCCTCAGATACCAAAATCTCATGTTTCTACTCATGAAATCTTTAAACACTAAAACATTAAACGCTTACCACCCCTTAAGATATGACCCATCTTAGTTAAACAACCAATGTGTGTGATTAAAAAGAGAACTAAAGGACCAAACAAATGAAACAATGATTATTATTGTAAATGTTTTTGGGATTGATAATGAAAAACAAGCGTACAACATGCAATAAACTCAACACACTAACAAAACCAGCGGGAACTATGAGAGCTTCAGACACGTATCTCTTTTTTTGCATATCAACCAGCTCGGCTCATCTCGGCGTTTGAACATTATCGGCTCAAGCCATGACTCCACAATGCACATAAGCCATCATCCTCCTTCCAGCCACCATCTTAACTAATGGCTTCACAATAATACCAGCTCGATTCACTTAAATAAATTATATATAATATAATATATAAGTTTTAGTATATTATTATCACAACCCTAGTTAAATTAAAGCTCCATTTGGTTAAGGGGTTTTTGCACTGTAGGGTTAGATTGACAACCAAAAACATGTGTTTGATTTAAAAACATGAGCCCAAGCTTTGGGTTGAATGTTAAATATAATGCCATCTGTGAATCTAGTGTACAAGGTCAGGTTTTGAAAAAAGATTCTGGTATCTTTTGTCTTTTTGTAAAAAAGTAGGTCCTAAACTCATATACATCACTCATTATTAATTAATAAATATATACATTTTTGGTAGTGCTTCCCTCCTTACAAATGCTACAGTAACTGGGTTTTAATAATTTTTTAATCCTAATAAAGAGTGTTCTATTATTACTTTATTCCTTTTTGTTCTGTGTGTATATGTGAGAAAAGGTTACGTGTTTTTCAATCAGTGACTCCAACACATCTTCATCCAAAAAACATATACCTTCATTAACCTCTTTCTCTCAAACCACCGACTCACAATACCACATCTCAATACCACCTCCTAATTATATAAAAAAAGTTAAAAGATATATAAATTGGGGTTGAAACGGACGTGATGGGGTTGCAGTTGAATGCTGCTTCAATAACTAGGTATGAAAAAAATAAAAAACTTGGGTTTTTTTTTATTTTTGTTTTTTTGTGCTATTAAGCTGATTTTATGATGTGTGAAATTTTCTGACTTTAGTTGTTGGTTTTGGATTTGTGTAGAATTGGGTGTTTTGCAATTTTCATTGAATTATGAAAAGTGTGACGATGACGAGAAGTTAGAGGGTATTAGGACCTGCCACAGGGTACAATTACATGGTACTAATTTTACACCTTTTTGATTCATTTTTATTTCGTACTTAGCACAATTATATCTTAAAAGCACGAGTTTGGGGGCGTTTTATATGTTATATCCCAAACGAGCACTTCAAAATCAATTTTATAGGTTTCAATTTAGAATTGTATTAAAAGGTCGGTTTGAATTAGCTTCTTTTAAATAGTTGAATATGATATGGGTTTTGATGATTTTAGTATGTAGTGCAAATTAACACCAAAATGCAAGCATTGGTGATTTATGAGATGATATAAGTCTGTTTTTTGATGATTTTAGTATGTAGTTTAGGCTTTGAAAGGAAGGTCCTTTTCGCTACTGGATTGACAAAATCAGAGATGTGATTCCATTTTCAAGATACCTTGGAAGAGCATATCTTTGAACCTTCAAAGCAATACCAGTACCAAGTTTTTATCAGACACAAGGGGCATCCAAAACCACATCTGATTTTTGTGATTTTGCAACCGACCTGGTGGTTGTCTGCAACAAACTGACCACGAGCTTGCCCATAGGTACTGCCAGTGCACACTAAAACTGCACCACATAATTCAGGTCAGCTTTATGCAATTTACATGCAAGAAACTTAATATTTACAAGCTAAAAGACTATTTGATAAGCTTACAATGGAAGTGATCGGAAGAGCCTTGAAAATGCAAGAAATAGCTGAAGTGAATACACAGAAATCACTGCTATTTTCACCACATTTGAACCTGTTTCTGTGTCTATCCACAGTTGTAGATAGTCGTTTATTTTTTTACCCAAAGGCCACCTGTTGACCCTCTCAACCAAACTAAGCTATCCGCACCTGTCAATTTGAAAAGAAATAACGTGTCATATTTAGTTTATTTACACGATGTCGAACCATATTGATACTTCTTTTCATTGATATACAGTTATGCGCCTTAACATAATGTATATTACGTTATTGGTTTCCTTAAAATTTTGAACTGGGTGGATTTATTTGAGATGAATATTGTTAAGAACTTACACTATGCAATCATTCATCTTTTTTGTGTGCATGGTGATATTGGCTCTATGGATTAGATATCATTGGCACATTATAACTGTCGTGTTAAGAATTCTGATGGGACAGACATGCACCCATTTTTTAAATATAAATTAACTGCTCTGTGATGTGTTTTAAAACGCGAAAGTGCAATACCAAACACCCTCTTAGCGAAGTGATGGACTGTGACTATTTTGATGAGTTGACATGTAAAGTGATTGCTAAGTAGTTGTATAATAAGATTTAGTTTTGTGTGCTATGATCAGAATCACTTTTGACATATAGAAACAATAGAAAATGAAAAATGGTTATATGATACGTGAAAAAAGAATGATAAGATAATGAGTTAATAAATGCATGGCCAAACACCCATAAAATTGTCAAACTTTAAGGTTATTTAAGGGTTTTAGTTTTTTTTAATGTATTTGTATCGGGTCAAAATAGCAACCTTTAGTTTGTATATCAATGTTCACTAAAAAAATTCATGTGATGTAAATTTCAGATGATGATCAAGGCATTCCCACAAACTTTTCCTTCAATAGCAATTTTCATAACACTCTTTTGCATTGAGGATTGCAGAATCAAGTTGGGCGGGGTCACGTTTGGAACCGGCTTGCAGGCCAATTAAGTTGTCAGAGCCAGCCTAACCAATGTGCACTCACTCCGCTTCTTCCTCCAGGTTGGTGGGGCGGATTATGACAATCACCAATACCACGAGGCGTATGGAGAATGAAGAGCTTATGGTGTAAAAATTTCAGGCTTTGCAACAATAAATGAAAACCGACTTCAAGCTTATTGCAAGGCTAGAAAAGCTATACCAAGAACTATTCTGATTATTGATAAATGTATTGGACTGAATGCTCATAAACATCGACACATGCAGGGTATGTAGCATTACTTTGTACCATCTTATATATCAATTGGCATTAATGCAGTCATATGGCTATAAACATGTTTTAACGAATTTATATATCCGAGTGTTGTACAGCTAAAGTTGATATTTGGAGACAATAACCCAGTGTGGAGGAAAGTCCAGCACCATCCCCAACTATAGCATCATTGACATCTGGATCAGCGTCAACATCGACTCAATTTGCACGAGGAATAGGGGGAGGATATAAAAAGGGCTATTCCTATGCAGATGAAACAGACTCAAGTTGGATGGTTGTTGGGTCAGGTTTGATGGATCTCACTTTTACTTTCTTAACACGGTTGATTGCATGTATGCATTAGCGAGATCATGATAGATGAATATACAAAATTTTGCTGTAGTAAACTTTTAAACTCGATATAAATCAACATAGATACGAAAAGACGGTGTAATATGTGCTGACAAAAGTATTGGTCTTTTATAAATCATCAAATTGTTATTCTTGAGTAGGTTTGTTGGTGTCCTGATATTTAAATATGTGGGAGAAAAGTGATAAAATAAACGTTTTGACGTTCATGGGCAAGAAATTGTTTGTGGGTCAACCTTCCTATCTTATATGTTTACTGTACTCTTTACTCTTTTATGATCTATATACGGCAGCATGTTTGTGTGGGTCAGCACTCTTCGCCACTTTCTCACATGCCACCGTCTTGCATTTCTTATATGATCTTGATTTTTTTATTCGTTTTAACAGGAAGTTTGGAACATAAAAATGCATACCTGCGTTCAAAGGTAAACGGGTAATTTGTGAAATGAATATGTAGTGTCTAAGTTGTAAGTTTTTCTTAGCTGTAATGAGACTGCATTTGTGATTGCTATTATGAATAATATCATATCAAATAAGATGGGAAATGAGTCGTGTTTCGCAATTGCAAGTTCTAATAGAGGTTATCGAACATCTTGCTTTTTTATCAAGTGCATATTGTGACATTCCACATTTTCATGTCATTTTACGTTAATAAACTCAAAACTATTTACTTTGAACCTGTATGTGTTTACTTTTAATTATTACCGTTAAGTTAAATCGCGTTAGCTAAAAATCAACATTTAACAAAAACTGACATTAAACAAACATAAGTCTTCGTCAATTATGTATTATACAATTCTTACGAAGATAATTTATAACTTTTCATATTTTATTTTTATACTTTACCTAAAACGCTTATGTTTTGTATTTTTAGCCTTTATGCATGCATGTAAACCACACCACCTTTACCGATACCCACGATACTTATACCTTATCAAAAAACTTTATTATTTTCCTCCCCCTAATAACAACCCAACCGGCCCCTAGTATCATACATAAAACAATATACAATTTTCTAGTTTATACAATGTACCAAAATATCTACCAAGATTTTCATGCCAAGCTAGTACTCAAACCCAAACCAACTCCCATCTAATCTCTTACAAGCCGACACCCTCCTCCAATCACTTACACACGCCACACCCCCTTACCTTCCTTAGTGATTTTGTCTCCTAGATATTTCCTAGATATTTTCCTATATAAGGTGATGCATACAACTAGTTCTCACTTCACATTTTACATATTATTTGATAACTAGAAAAATCACAAAATCTCTCATTCCCTCCGGCATAAGCCACAACTCAAAATAAGCCATAAAAGTTTCCATAGTTTTTCATTTTCTTAATTTTCAAGCATACTAGTGTGTTCAAGGTTAATATCTAAGGTGTTTTTAAGTGTGGGTTTCAAGATTTAAGTTAGGGTTTCAAGAATTTCAAGTTGGGTTTTTATAAAGTTTCTGGGTTGAAAATCAAAGCCTAGGTTTCATTTGTGTTCATAATCTTTGTAAGCATACTCCATCTACTCTTTTGATTTTTATTTACCTTGATTATGTTTATACATGTTTTTATACTTTCATTATTTATTTTTGCACATGAACATCGTGATTATAAAGTTATATCACCAACTAGTAAACTTTTATAAATATTTGCAAAGAAATCAAGAACAATACTTACTTATATGATTATTAAACATGTTGTCAAGTTTATTATTTATAATCTAGCTTATTTGATTTTATAAGTTATTTTAATATATTATGAGGTGTTGGATAAGATTATGTTAGTTTGAATGTTGTTGGTTTAAAAGTGGATGAGGTGAATAGATTAGAGTATTTTGTTGTGTAAAAATAGAGTAAAAATCATAGACAAAAGTGTATAAACACACTATTTTTACAGCCGACTTTACTCAAAATGTTAGGGACTTTTTAACGAGTTAAAACTTTAAAAATATGTTGGTTCATCTTAATATGATTCCGTGCATATAAAGAACGTAAAAACGGATATAAAATGAAGAAGTTATGGTCAAAACAAGATTTGAATCAATACCGGCAAAACCAGTTTTTGGGCGAATTTGGCAGAATTTGATTTCGTAATTTTAACCCTTTTCGAATCCAAACCGGCTTAAGTATAAAACTAGAAACTTGCTCAGAATGATTTTTCGGTAAAGTAACGCGAGTTTTGAAGCCCGAAAGTGTAAAACGGATGAGTTATTCTTAAGGAAAAAGCCATTTATTACCAACATACTTTCTCATTTGTGCCGAAATGACCAACATACTTTTTTTCATCCTTACTACACCCGCGTACATTCAAATTCTGTTCCGATATCATCAATAACGTAATTTGTTACCGACGCATATTTATTCCACGTTGACTTATTTATTTAATTTTTAGACTATATAATTATAGTATACGATGCCAGATGTGATAAAAGTCAACATTTTTAACAAACACCAACGACCATCACCCCTTTTTTTTAGCTCACAACAAACACCTTTTTTCTAAACTTGAACAAACCCAATTCTATTTTCTGTTAGACAACCACTCCCGCAGCAATCAGGTAGTTTTTCTTTGTTTCCTTTGAAGGTTGGAAAGAGTATGTTGCTCGATTGGCACCTGGGTTATGAATTAATTTTTTATGTCGTCGGATTTGATGGGATTTTGGATGTTATTTGTAGATTAACAGCTTGTTTGAATGACGAGTGTTTTCTTGTAAGGATTAAGATCTTGGTTTTGTAGATCTTGACTAATCTGGGTTTATGTAGATCTCGTTTATATATCTTGATTAATCTTGGATATATTAGTTAAGGCTTGTCCGTTTAGCTTTGAATACAAATTGTGTAGGGAATAAATTTTCATCTTAAATAGTTCAAGCTTGAGCTCTTGCAAAACGCCCATTATGTAGTATTTATTGATTTTGGATTATTGTATGAACATCTTCATACGGTGGGCATTTATCAAGAAAGGGAACATCTTCATATTGTGGCATTTAAGGGTGGCAGAAATTATTAGCAGGTTTTGGGGAAAAAGGAGTTGAAGATAAATGAGGTTTAAGATGAGGGTAATTTTGTCATTTCAGATTTGGATAATAACATAAAAAATGACGTGGAAATCTAGCCGGTCATATGGGTAACATTATTACAAAACAAACAAGTACATGGATGTAGAGAGTACAAAAAAGTAAGTTGGTCATTACGGTACAAATGTGAATGTAGGTTGGTAATAAATGGCTTTTACCCTTATTCTTAATCAAACTTGAACTATTTTTCGAACAATGGTATAAAAATTTCTGCACACTTTTCACAAATGTATGTTCCTGACATGAATAGTAAAACAATGTTTTTGAACGTTTTCATGTCCGTTTGGACTATAAAAATCTTAAGAAATACCATAGCATCACTTACATAATATTTATACGCGTTTTAAACTTTATAAATATTATTTTATAAATTAATCAAACTAGATATATATTGTCATTGTAAACATAATAAAAAGTGGTAAACTTAACGAAATCATTATATTGATATATAAGCTAGGACTAAAACTATTAGGTGGTGATATAACAAGATAAAATATAGTGAATTATTTATATTTACATGCGTTATTCTAAATCGACCTATAATTAAATAGGTTGCATACCAGTCTTTATCGACGACATTCCTTGTTGATTTTTCTAAAATCAATTTCATCACTTAAAGTGAGTCTCATAGCCCTATTTTACTTGTTTTGAAACTATTTTGGGGGATAACACATGCTCGTTTACAAACTCGTTTACATGCTCGTTTATTTTATAAAAATGCGATTACTTTCAAGACTTTGTGAGATTTCATATTAGGGTTGACATCCCGGCCAGTTTGAATAAAATACATGTCAAATGGGCGAAATTCTATTTGCGTTATACATCTACCTGGGTTGACATCCCGGCCGGTTTGAATAAAGTATATGTCAAACGGGCGAAATTCCATTTGCGTTATACATCTATTCGGGTTGACATCCGATCCGGTTTGAATAAAGTACAAGTCAAACGGGCAAATCTTTATTTGAGTTATGCATCTATTAGGGTTGACATCCTGATCGGTTTGAATAAAGTACATGTCAAACGGGCGAAATTCCATTTGAGTTATGCATCTATTAGGGTTGACATCCTGGTCGGTTTGAATAAAGTACATGTCAAACGGGTGAAATTCCATTTGAGTTATGCATCTATTATGGTTGACATCCCGGTCGGTTTGATTAAAGTACATGTCAAACGGGCGAAATTCCATTTGAGGTACCTTACTGCATGGACACTTATCCTTGATTTTAGTTAATGCATCGGTGTTATGACCTTAGACTGTAGTAAACGCATTTTATGTGGTTTTGTTTTTATTATACTGTCATACACACTTTAAAATCTTGTGATTCACATTTATAGTCTTCTAAACCTATGAACTCACCAACTTTATTTTTTAACAATTTTAAGCATGTATTTCTCAGGTGAATAAGATGCTTGACGTCCTAGATGTGCATTAGAGTCTAAATTTTACAAGATTACATTCATGGTTTTCTACTTGCATTCAAACTATCAATCTCGTTGTATTATTTTTAGTCTTTCATTTTGATGAAACTTTGGGACAAATGTTATAACTATTCAAATTTAAATTAAATCAACGAGATTATCTTTCAAACGAATCATTTAGAGGTCGTTCTCTTATATCTTGTGCTATTGTATTATGAAGTAATGCCCTGGTTACAATTCCGTTGTGACTTCTTTTAGGGGTGTTACAGATTGGTATCTAGATCCAAGGTTATAGAAAACTAGGTTGCATATTTTACTTAGACTATAACTGTTTTCATAATTATTGCATCACATAAAACTTTTGCATGTGCATACACTACTTGCTTACACTATTTGCTTACATGATTTATATACGTGCTTACCTCTCTTGTGTATATTTTTACAATTGTCTTATCTTTGCCTGTGTGTGCTCTTATTTGCCTATATGTGCATTACGTGTACCTTATATATACGTGTTACCATCATCTATATTTAAGGCGAGATAATGCTATAAACTCATTTGTCTTAAACATTATTTAATATTAATCTACCATATATAAACCATCTCGCTATTATTCTATAAACTAAGTTACTATCATTTTTACAATTATCTTTCCACCATCTTACGAACTATCTTCTTGATCTCTTATATATTATTTTGCTATCATCTTAAAAACCGTGTTACTATCTGATGTAGTTGTCGTAAGGGACTTCTATAAGAAGTTTTACAACTCCCTAGGCAGAGTACCTAACCATTGTAGTAGTAGTATAGGCAAGCCTCGGGGGTTGTTATCGTTCTCTAAGGGAATAGGTAGGAAGGGTTTGATCATGGTTTAACAAAATTCTAGGGGTTGAGAGAAGATTATTTTTGTATTTTTATATTTATAAGAAAGCAGTAAAATCATATGTTTGAGAGGTTTGGTT
>BQNB010027153.1:30393-45142 GCA_026074375.1 Tanacetum coccineum | reverse complement strand
TAGTCGTTTTCTATGCTTGAGTTGTTATATTATGACGTAGCACCCCAAATGACTCTTCCACTGAGATATATGAAAATGGGGGTGTTACAAACAACCAGTGAGAGAGGAAAAACCTTCATGCGTAGTCGATGGGAGTCCATATTAGGAATTTTTAATCAAATCAAGCATTTTAAGAACTTTGGCAATGTGGTCGACCACATCTTCATCAAACATTCCGTAGTATGCATTACTTTGTAACTCCATCAAAAATTCCTTGCTGAGTTCAATATTCATATCATCGTTGGTGTTTGATTTAGCTAGACTTGATTTAGATTGAGCTTTTTCCATGCGTTCATTTAAAATTAGTTCCGTCATAACTTATGTCGTCTCTTCTTCAATCAATATTCCGTGATTAGTACGACCTATAACAAAGGTAAAAGTATCAGCATGATTTGCTCGGAAGAAAGATAGAAAATCAATCACGGCAATCAAATATGAAAAATTAGTTTCTGTTACTGTATCAGACGATTGATGTGCCGTATTCAATTGATCTGAATATGCCATATCAGTCTACTGAATTGATACGCTTTATTTGTAAAGAAAGTTAGATACGCCGTATCCAATTGAGTGAATATGCCGTATCAGGTTATCGACCAAAACAATGTATTGAAAATAATTAAAACAAACACACAAATAAAACGAGTAAACAACTAAAAACAAATATACATAATTTTACACTAATCTAGATTACACTAATTAATCTAAATTACACTAATCCTAGGGGTTAAATTAATCTAATGTTAAAAAAATATTAAATAAAATTCAAGATTAAAATTTCACTCCGCGGCAGCGGCGCCAAAAACTTAATTGTGTTGTCGTGTAGGGTTTATTTTAGAGTATTCAAGTTTTAAATTTATATTTTGCCGACTTTACCTAAAACAACACTTTAACGGGCAGTGTACCTGATCAGATGGAGTTTCGTGGTAAGTAGGGTGTCGATCACTAAGAGTGAGAACTAATCTTTTATTTTATCAATATTTTGGTTAACTAAACTAAGTTAATTTAAACTATGTTAATTATATTCTATGTTAAACCTATGCTAAACCTATGTTAATCCTAATTTTAACGGATAAGGGGGTTTTTAGCCTGAGAGACTGGCACAGGCTTTGTGGTAACTTAGATCAATTTAAAACACAATAACACTCGCAAGTAGACAGACAAACAAAAGATAGAAGAGAGGTCTAGCCAAATATAATAAAATTGTATTAACCATGATTAATCCAATTAAAATGTTGGTTTGTTTATTTAGTGCAATGAATGCTTATCTTGAGGCGGCATATCATTCCAAGATTTAGGCGGGACTTCTTCATAAAACCTATACACATAGAATTATGTCATAATTAAATGCATCCGCATAAAGCATCCTATTTGCTGATTGTAATCTATCTTAGGTGATTAATAATGGTGATTTTATTAAACCCTAGCTCATTGAGACTTTACCCACTTACTGCTTAATGACAATTTATATTCTAGTAGTCCACTGTCTAAGTTTTTACCAAAGGAATCAGTACGTTATTTGTTGATCCTAGGTCACCTGCTAGTCCAACCTGTTCACATATCCCAAAGGTAAAGATAGGGCATTAATTGTGGTCCTGCTGATCTAGATATATAAATCACTATATGGAGAGCCATCTCGACATCTAGCTAACTTGTTCGGTATCACTAGATCTAGTTGAATGATAGGTCGCATACAAAAGCACGTAAACAAGTATAAATTGATAAACATAAACAAGAAATCAATGATAAATTAAGCATTCGATATAAACAAACTAAACATTTAAATCTTCATAATCATAGGTAATACCCAAGGGTATTAGCCCTTAATCATTGTAATCAATACAAAAGTAATAATCCAACCAATGTAAACTAACCGAGTTAAACGAATGATACCAAAAATCGAACGATTACAAGAGTATAGGAGATTACAAGGTGTTTCCTATGGAATTAGTAGCTTTGCTTGACCTCTTCTGCTCTTCTTGTCTTTTGAAAATTAACTTTTGTGGTTAAGGTATAAAAAATATGATCAAGCACACGAAAAACCCATTTTTAGGTTTTCTATTGATACTGTCTGGAATTTGGTCGATACGACGTATCGAGAGAGATGGATACGGCGTATTGGGGATTTCTTAAAGTAGGGACCACGTTCGATAACTTCCAGAATATTTATTACTTTATATTGAATACAGCGTATAGAGTTCTTCTGGATACGGCGTATTGGACTTTGTATCCTCGTGGTTTCTTATGAAGTGCAGGCACAGATACGCAGTATCTTCCTTGATGGATACGGCGTATAGGATGTCAGAATCGTAATCTTCAAATGTCTTCGTTTAAGCTCTAGAATGCGTGCCTTTTGCTAATCTTCACCAAGTACTCCATAATTACTGAAATTCTTAAATACAAATGATTAAGTAACAATTCTTGCAATAATTATACAAAATGGGTTATTTATATGGGATAAATGATGCTACAAAAGTGACGTTATTTGATGTCATCAATGCACAAAAACCAAACAAAACAAACACCATCAATAGAAATGTACTAATGTAATTTATTTAAGAAAATAACCCATGAGTGTGTTGTCTTAGGTTTCACTAAGGCCAAATAAGAAGCTATATCCTCCTTAAGCGTTGTTATTATTATTACCTAAAAAAGAATACTTGAATACATCAACATAATGTTGGTGAGCTCGTAGGTTTAAATAATAAGCACATTTGTTGTGTATAGAATACAAGTAGGACAATCGTATGTAAATAATAGCGTAGCAGCAATAGATGTATAGGAATATCCAAACCACACCATTCAACTGAGTCATATGCACTATAGATTTCCAAACATGTCGATTACCAGTTGAAGCTAAACAGTTAGCTTAACAGGAATATAGAAATCATAAGTCACGTAGAAATCAACCACTAATGCTCACAATTTCAATTATAAACACACAAATTGTCCAAAGAAACATAATGATTAACACAACATAAAGTATTAGAAATAGCCTTTGAGTATCATTTTCTCCTAAGAAATATATAAAAAAGGAGGCAACAAAACTCACATATTAGTAGATGAAACAAAGTGCATAAATAGCCAAACAGTTAATCTATAATTAAATAAGTATTTACGTTACACATGATAAGACTTAAGACCTACCCATTGTAACTTGCAATTTATGAATGTATATGGCTGATCCTTATATTACAAATGAATGATTTCCCATCTGTCATAATTTGTGTGACTTGATATTATGCTAAACTTATGCGTGACATGTTCCTTGTTGGTGCATTTAACATTTTAATGTGTTATATAAGACTTAGTAATGTTTAAGTGATTTTTAAGTTTCTTGATAATTTATATTATTATTCTTATTATTATTAGGGGATAACACTATCGTGACTTTATTTATTTATTTATTTGTGGGCTTTAATCACCAATATATTGTATATGGCAGGTATCTACAATGCCTAATAATACATTAAAAAATTAATTCAACATTTTACAAAAAACATGAATACTTAGAGACTGCATAATGACCAACACAACTATAGGATATAAAATTGTTAAACCACTTAACTCCTAGAATCTCCCACTTTCTATGTTTCAGGAATCACGTATGTACTAAAATTTAACTAGGCGATAAACGTTGGGTTAATAGTCAAAGCTGACTAAGCTGATTTGGTGACGAATGCCATAGTATATGAGCTTTACTTAATCTATTAAATTCTAGAAATACTATCATTTAAGTATTCCTCTTTTATAGGAAATCTTACTCGTTAAATATCCTAGATATTTTATTGTATTGTAGTGGGGTGCACGCCTTGATTTCGTCAAGATTTGAGAACTAGGTATTATTTTTTGAGTATTATGAATCATATGTATTTATTAGATTCTAATAGAAATGTTCTCTATGTCATTGTCATGAATTATTTAATTAATTTATCCCACATAGATCTCTTACAATCAAAGATTCTTGTTACTTTGAACCTCCATCTCAGATGGATTGCATCAAAGTTTACGCTTAAAATCTTATATGAACATCTCTTTGACTTCACTAGTTCTATTAAAGAACCTATAAAGTGTGATCACCTTTTAAGCAAACCATATAGATTAATTATTATTTACAGACATATATTTGGGATCATTCTAAAACTTATAACTTTACAGGTCTTAAAACAGTAAATGCCAAATATATTAAATTTCAAATTAAATAATTTTTTAAACCTAAAAATATAAATTAAAAGTTTTTTAAAACAAGCCCTAAAACGAGCAAATAAACATTTTAAAATTTACATAAATCTAAATAGTTTTAAATCTTATATCCCAAAATCAAGGCACGATCTTAGCCGTCATCTACTGTAAATACTTCACGCGTGCGATGAAGACCTAGTCTCATCTCCCTTTGAGCTTAATGTTGTATCGCAATCATCACAACTACAAAGCGTGCCTTCCTCCTAAAGTTCTACTATTAAAAAAGTAAGCGTCAATTAATTTCCATAATAGTTAATTAATGAAGGAAACAATCTATAAAATATAGACACCTCTTTCTCTCTTGGAGAGCTACACATTGGGTATGTACTCAAAATATTTATCAATCTTATGCCTAGAATTTCAGCAATAATAACACTTGGGAAATTTCATTCTCTTTTTGGTTACTGGTTCAAAGAAGAACCCCTCAATCCTTCTAGAAACCTACTCATCATTCAACTCCTCATCGGCCTTATGCTTCTTTGTTTTGTCAGGCTTTACTAAGGTCATCCTCAGCTGGTGTTTTGCCACCACCAATTTCCTCCCAAAGACAACTCCTACGGCTGACTCTATAATCTGTCAGGCATATTTAGTCTCCTCGGTAGCCTTGGGTACGTTGCGGCGCAATGCAAATAGATTGTAGCATAAAAGCCAGTGGCACCACAACTTATTGATCTCAATGCGACCAATGAATCCAATAGCCACCTCATCTCGCGTCAACCATGTACCCATATACATTATGCTATGGTTTCACAATTATGGGTGGCGCACTAGTCTAAGATTACACATAGGGAAAGACCTTGAACCCATCGGTCCACCAGTCTTTTCTTTTTATATCTAGTATTAAAACAATTTTCCTCATAAAAGTCATTTTACATATGAACCATGCATTAATTTACACCATGCATTGTTAAGTTTATAAAACAAAATCATTTTGTAATAAAATGCATCTAAACTCAGGTTTACCCTTCCCAGGTCTTTATAAATAGGTTGACTAATTCATAGACTAATTCATTATATTACATGAACTCGTTAGAGACTCAGTGCTTAAGTACACTATTTCTCTTGACTTTAGCAGAGGCTCTTTAGTTTTATTATATCTCTAAGTAATACTGGTTGACATATTATTTAATAGATAAGCATGCATATCAGACAATAATAAAACATTGTTTACACAACCGAGCCACAATCTATGTTGATCTCGAGAGCCACTTTAGGAAAACTTAGGTCTATGATGCAGTCGTTGTAAACGCAACAGGTTTTACAACTCCCTAGGAAGAGTACCAAATCGTTGCAGTGTAGTATAGCAAGGACTCGGAGGTTGTTATTGTTCTCTAAGGGAATAGCATGTGAAGGCTCGAACTAAACCTAACTAAGATCTACGGGGTTGAGAGGAGATTATTTTTGTATTTTTGTATTTTAAAGAAAGCAAGTAAAATTCAGGTTTTAGAGGTGGTTTTGGTTTTAACTAATTAAATCTAAACTAATTTGGTTGAAACTCGATGGGTAAACAAATATATTTACTTAATCATGCATTACTCCTTAGTTTGCTTCTCCTAGTCCTATTGCTTTGTTACACTTGTGATGATCTGTGTAAGTATTTCCTAGGTTATGAAAGAATTACACGAATTCGCCATCCATATAATATTTTGTAAAGGCAACGCACAAGTAAGGTAGTATGAAGACTATCACAAGGCCTCTAAGAGTATATTACATGCATTAAAACACTTAAGAGGGATCAACCATATTAGGGGTAAGGTAGTATGAAGATTGTTACCGATGGTATCCTTTCTATACACTCACGTTTCCCTAGACGTCTATGTTAATGTAATATTTTATAGCCAGTTTTCTAGAGCCTAACGCACACATCCATCACAAGAATCAATATTAAAAGGATCTACAACCTAAGTTTCATGCAATCATAAGTAAATACTGATAGATCTAGCCTAGCATGTTAAAGAGAAGCAAAGAACAAGAATCAGTCAAACAATACATAGACATATTGAATGATTACGAGATAGAAGATTTCACTTGATTGAAACATGTGTAATAGGAGGTTACAAAGGGTTTTGAGAACCCTAAAAATGACCTAAAAGCTGCTACAACTCAAACCCTAAATAATAAGTTTGTCTCCCAAAAGTTTCACACTAAAACCCTAAAAACGCGACGGCGTCGCTTTATAATCCTGGCGCCGTCGCCCCGCCGAATCTTCTAGGGCTTCACTATGTCGGTTAAGTTCTGATGCCGTCTCTTATAAATCCTGACGCCGTCACTAGGGATTATGACGCTGTCTCCACACATTGTGCGCCTATTCTTCATCAGATTTGGTGTAGAGTTGTAATCTCATCCGTTTCTTCTCTAAATGAGCCCAAGTCATGTGTATTTCTCCAAAAGCCATCTAAGTGCTAAGAACACAAAAAGAAATGATTAAGCACATATTTTAGAGATATTTGCATGATTTATAGGGTTAAATGACCTTAAAAAATGTATAAAATGACACCTCATCAAATACCCCTACACTTGGGATTTGCTTATCCTCAAGCAAATAGGCTTTTCTACCTAGACAATAGCAGTATCGAGGGCATTTAACTTACTTTTTAAAGATAGTTTATGAAACAACCTACTAGACCTCATAATTAAAAGCACGGAAGTTATATACTATCACCTCACAATAAGTGCTTTGATTATCTCTTTCTCTCGGGTGTATAATGATATTATAACAATAATGGAAATAGGAAAATAACACTCACTACATATCGTAACATATAAATTACCATATGCTTAATAAAGGATCAAACCTCCACCGCTATGGCGTAAGCACCTAGGAATAACTATCAAAGAGGTCTTTAAGGGTTGTGGGGTGTAGGTGTAAGATAATAATAACAGATACGAAAACAGATGGGATACATTTGGGGGTAACTTATTGGGTGAATTTGGGGTGAAGTGGTGAGTTAATTATTTATAGGAGTACACATTAGATGGGTTGCTAAGCCAATAACTTTACCACTCTTGGACAAAGAACTACAATACTCTACATCAAACTCTGTCTTTTTCTTTTCTGACTCTATTTTTTACATATAAACATGAGCAAAATGGTAGCATGTACATTTTTTTCTTTTCGTACACTTTTTCCCTGCCATTTGCTTAAACATAATAATACATAACTTGGGGTTTGTAGATACACCCCTACACTTAAGTTTTTACTACTCAATGACATTAACTAATCTAATGACCCGAATTGAGATGGATCAACATAACATGGAGACTATTAAACAAATTTGGGGGTAATGACTTAACTTTTCTTCCCATTCTTCCGCAAAATAAATACTAACATGAATCCCAATTGTCCTAAAATTATATATACAAGGATAACGACTTAGCAACCTATTAGGATTTCATTTTATGTGACGATATTTATAGAATTATCATAGTTAATAATAGCACCACACGCATGGGACTAGAATATACATTCTTGTATACTTAGCATTCGTGTGGGCTATAAATACCCCTCCAAGACTTCCATGAAGGGGTTGAGGCTTTTATATCATTTTACTTTCCATCTTATTTTACATCTTTCATTTCTCTCTACTCTCTCTCTCTAAAAATGGTTATCATGTGGTTTGAGTTTCCAAGACCACCAGATCATAGATTCTTTATACTTTTCAATTGGTATTAGAGCCATGGTTACACTCTTGGGTCGTTTCTTATTTCTTTGTCCTGTTGGTCTTAAATCTGTGTTTTTTAGATCTGTCACTATTTGTGGTCTCTTAATTACATACTAACTGTTTTGGGTGTGTGTTAACAGTTCAAATCTTGACATGGTCATATTATTCATTGCTGGGTCCTTGTTTATAGCTTATTGGTGTTTACAACTTATTTTTGAGCTTATTTAGTCCTTGTTTAGGTCTGTATCTTTTCATGCTTATTTCGTCATGAAACTGGTGATTATGCTTATTTTGTGACGTTTTTCTAGGCTTATTCGTGTGGGTAACAGCTTAGTAATAAGCCTGCTATTTTGGCTTCATTTTTTTGGTCCTTCTAACTCTTTAAAATGCTTATTTTGAGCTTTTTTGAGCTTATTCAGTCAGAGGGTAAAAACAGTGCAAGACAAGGATCCAAATATTTTGGATCTAGGTTTCGTTTGTTTATGGACCACAAAAAGTACAAGCGAATTAAGCAGTCTGCTTTGAGGAGAATTAATCAGCCTCTTAGGAAAATTAATCATGCCTTTGAGGTGAATTAAACACACCTTTAGAGGCAAATTATACCACCTGCAAGAGGCGAATTACACCATGACCAAAGGCGATTTAATCCTATGCCTAAGGCGAATTAAGCACACTTACTAAAGGCAAATTAATCCTCTTAATGAAGGAGAATTAAGCACACTTACTTAAGGCGATTTAATCCCATGCCTAAAGTAAATTAATCACCCAACCATGACTGAGTCAACTTGGTAATTACCGAGTTGACCCGTGTCAACTTAACTGAGTTTTAACCGAGTCAAGGTGCAAATGACAAACTACAGAAATGTAGAAGAAGAAGTAGACTGACTCGAAAATTTAACAAATACAATAAGCCCTCAACAACAATCATCCACAAATCCAACTAAATAACCTATCCTAAAATCTCATCGTCACAGCCACAACACCAATCTAACCTTATCTCACCTCCAACATCAAACCAAGACTCGAAATTAAATACAAAATGATCTCAGTTCGAGTTTGTATTCAGATGTAACCAACCTTTAAAGGCTCAAACAAACTCATTACATCATTGATCTATAAAAGCCTTAGCTTCTTCTTTAATTTTTGAATATACAAGATTGAACACAAACAAGAATGTTTTATTCATCTTATGGTTCGAATTGACAAAATGAATTACTATCAAACCTACCTTAGACCTTTGGTCAAAAGATCTTGAAGCCTTAATCTTCTTGAGTGCTTCGTGGGTAACAAGAAATGAACAAAATTAGTAACATGAGCTCATTTGGTCAAAAGATCTTGAAAGACTTGCGTTTATCTCTGTTTGTTCTTTGGTTTGATTAAAGAAAGAAAGAAGTTATGTTTTTGTGACTGTTATGAAGTGATAAAAGGATTGGAGGATCTCTTTGTCTGCGTTGGGAGAAAGTATCAATGATGGGGGCGTGCAAATGTGATTAGGGTTTGCAATCCCTAATTATAAGGAAGTGAGACTAAGGTTATATGTTTTGGATATTGGGTCAAGTTTTAATAATAAAGGATGGGCCGGTTGTCTTAGGATGGGTTGTACCAAATATAAGTCTTTGGGTCATGATTTGGTAATAACTATTTTGGGCTGGAATTCTTATTAACTGAAATGTTAGACGCAGATGAGGGTGTTGGGCTGGTGCCGTTTAATAATAACTCTTGGGCTAAGAATTTATATGCGTGTAGGAATAATCAAATTGTAGGCCGAGTGTTTTTATTTTTATTGAGCCTAGTGGTTATCAAAATAGGCTAGGTACTTGTGGTATCCGAATTCTTTTTAAGTGTATTGGACTTAACGTAATTTGGGCTGCGAGTTTATGATAGTAAATTGAGTGAGCTGAGTTTGTGATGGACCAGGGTACAACAGTGTTAAGAATCATTTTAAGCTTACTAGGATCGAAAATAACAAAGTATGTAGATATACAGTGGAATATAAATAAAGAACAATGTTATTGAACAAGGTTTTACATTCATACAAGCCCTAATTCTATATGATCGGTATAAATGGTTACCTAACTGTAACAGGATCAAAGAAACCTTTGATCTTAGAGCTAAACCACACTAGACGTCTACATCACACCTATAGGATACACACACACATTTTGGTTGCACACACAATCACACACTAAAACAATGTCCAGGGATCTCTTTATATAGAGAGTCCATAAGACTTACAAAGGAAATCTAATTGTATTAGGAAACCAAATCTTTCCTAATCTTTGATTTTATCTTTTAAGCAAATCTTTTAGAATCCTCCATCTTTTCTAGAATTCCATATTGTTGATTTTGATCCTTTTGTTTCATTATTTATCCTTTTGATTTTGTATCATCAAATCAATAATTCACAACAATATTCCCCTATTTGATAATGACAAAACAAACTGTAAACTGATTCCAAGATGATCCATAGTAGCTTAATCTTTAGCAATCTTCATCTTCAAATCTGATCTTCCATAAATGAAACAATCTTCCTCTTAACTTGAGATTTCCTTTGAACTTGTTGAAACTTCTTCAACACAATGAAGTCTTCAACATCTTGTTTCATGCCATGCCATCATACATAATATGTTGCAACTCATATCATCTCTGTAACATCTTCCCCTTTTTGTCATTATCCATTAAGGGACTATGAACATATGCAACTTTGATCTTTACAACTATAAACCATATATCACACTTCTAATCCAAGCTTTCCAATGTCTCAAATTACCCTCAATGACGCATAGTAAGATTAATGAATTCAAGCAGTAGAAACTTAAACTAGTAGTAGTAATAATGACTTAGCAGTAGTAAGAATCAAAACCTTCCCCTCAAGTGGTGCATGTAACATATCCAAATGGTTAAACACTTTATAATATTCTTCCCTTGAAACTAATATGTTAACCATATCTTGAATCTCTAATTCTGTTGGCTCTTTGTAATGACTACTGATGGAGAAAACTCAATATTACAAACTTGATGCTGAAGCAGAATAACTCAAACTTGTGTCTTATGTCTTGTGCTATCCACGTGACTCCAAACTCATACTGTAATTCCATGAAGTATAAGTAAACCTTAATCTCTTAACAAAATCCTCATCCAAATGAGACACTGAGCCCTACAATGTAACTCCTTTAAGTGATAGCAAATCATACATTTCTAGATTTGACAAGTCTTCGTCAACATCAATTTTAAGTTTGAACAAGTTATCTTCAAAAGTCATCATCCATCCACCCAGACTTTTAAGATATGATAAGAACACGCAATTGTGAAATTCTACTTCAACTCCAAATATGTGATAAACAATTATCTCCGTAACCAATTCTTGCAATTAATCCCAAAAATAATAGCCTTTATTTCTATCTGATCCAATCCAAGATCCAAACTGTGTGTTATCCAATAACAAACAAAGCTAGCAGTAGTAATACCTTTAATCCCTAGCAGTAGTAATCTGCGTTTAATGCTAGCAGTACTAATATGATGAACCGTACTAATGGATACTACTGTTTTCATTGTCAATAATTAAAGCAGCTATAACTTCAATAACAGTAGTAACTTAATACTGCTTTAAACCCTTAACAATAGTAACACGAACCAGCAGCACTAATATATAAGCAGCATTAAAATCACATTGGCAGCATTAATCTTGCATTGGCAGCATAAAGTATACGAGCAACATTAATCATACTTGCAGCATTAATCTTGTACTACTGTTTAATAAATAACATTAGTAGCATTAACAACACATTATTACAGATCCCATCCCAAAACCATGAATCATAACTCTTTTATTTTCCAATTCCTTGATATTTTAATCGTAACAACCCTTTGAGGCTTCTTCCATCTTGTCATAAGAACCTCTACGAATCATAGTTTCAAAGTAAAGTTTTATTGTCGAATATACCTGCTGTTGTTGTTGATTCAAAAAACCTACCTAATCATAAATACTGTGAAGACCAAACAAAACCTTGAGCTTTCTCTCAATCTTTGTCGATAACCTTGACAAACAGAAACTCAAGATCCTTATTGTTGACTTTCTGCTACTATTTGTTCAAGCACTCAATACCATCGTCAGCCATCAGTATAGTCTTCTTCACAGTTACATCATTAATAGGCGTCTTACCAATATTAGCAACATGATTATTGAACGCCATGCCAAGCATATCAGTAGTATCTTTGGCTATGTCCACTTTGGCATAGATGTAACCCTAACATCTATATTCTTCATGATCGAGGAACATACATCTTAAAATCCAAGCAACACAATGACAAAAACCCTAGCAGTATTAACTGCTTTAAGTAGTATTAAACAAGAAACCCTAACAGCACTTGCCGTTTGAAAAGAGCTCATTGTTTGTGTTGCAACCCTATTTTGAACAAACCCTTGACTAATTCATATCTCCTTGCTGCTGAAACTTTGTTGTTATAAATCGATCAACAAAACCTTACAACAATCTTCCAGCAAACCTGACACTTTAAAACTGAAAATCTTTTGCTGCTTACTAAATTAGTGTTTGCTAAAAAACCCTAATGTTATCGAATTTGACTTGTTACCAAAAAACATAGAAGCTCGAAACCCTAGTTGGGTTTTTATTAATATGAATCAGTAACTACAACAATTAGAACACCTTCATGTACGTCTTGATATGAAAGAATAAGTTGGGTCGATTCAAAACTCTAAACATTAATCGAACTTGATAAAGAACCAAGTACCAAAAATTAGAAACTTGAAAAACTATTTTCTCTTTTTAGTTCGATTATAAAACCTTGTAAATCCTAGATCAAGAGCCACTAGGCTTTGATACCAATTGTTAAGAATAGTTTTAAGCTTACTAGGATCAAAAATAACAAAGTATGTAGATACACAGCGGAATATAAATAAAGAACAATGTTATTGAACAAGGTTTTACATTCATACAAGCCCTAATTCTATATGATCAGTGTAGAATGGTTACCTAACTGTAACAGGATCAAATAAACCTTTAATCTTAGAGCTAAACAACACTAGATGTCTAAATCACACCTATAGGATACACACACACGTTTTGGGTGCACATACAATCACACACTAAAATAATGTCTAGGGATCTCTTTATATAAAGAGTCCATAAGACTTCTAAAGGAAATCTAATTGTATTAGGAAACTAAATCTTTCTTAATCTTTGATCTTTATCTTTTAAGTAAATCTTTTAGAATCCTCCATCTTTTGTAGAATTCCATATTGTCGACTTTGATCCTTTTGTTTCATTCTTTATCCTTTTAAGCAAGTTCTTTTGTATCATCAAATCAATAATTCCCAATAATCTTCCCCTATTTGATGACGACAAAATAAACTGTAAACTGATTTCAAGATGATTCATAGTAGCTTGATCTTCAGCAAGCTTTGTCTTCAACTTAAGCACTTGAACATCTTGTACATCTTCAAATCTGATCTATGAATGAAACAGAATCTTCCCCTTAACTTAAGATCTCCTTTGAACTTAACTTGTTCCATACCATGCCACCACAAATAATAAGTTGCAAATCATATCATGTCATCTCTGTAACATCTTCCCCTTTTGGTCATTATATATTAGGGGACTGTGAACATATGACGCATAATAAAAATAATGAATTCAAGCAGTAAAAACTTAAACTAACAGTAGTAATAATGACTTAGTAGTAGTAATAATGTTTAACTTGTTTTGCACAAGTGAAACCCTTCCCCTTAAGTGGTGCATGTAGATGGTTAAACACTTTATCATATGCTTCCCCTGAAACCAATATGTTAACCATCTCTTGAATCTCTTATTCTATTGACTCTTTGTAATGACTACTAATGGACAAAACTCAGTATTACAAACTTGATGCTGAAGTAGAATAACTTAAACTTGTGTCTTATGTATTGTACTATCCATGTGACTCTAAACTTATACGTAATTCCTTAAAGTTTAAGTAGACCTCAATCTCTTGACAAAATCCTCATCCAAATGAGACACTGAGCACTACAACGTAACTCCTTTCAAGTGATAGCAAATGTGCGCATTGAGCACCAGATTTTTATAGATCACACATTGCTAGATTTGACAAGTCTTCGTCAACATCAATTTTAAGCACGAACAAGTTATCTTCAAAGTCATTATCCAATCTCGACTTTAAGATATGATAAGAACACGTACTTGTGAAATTCCACTTCAACTTCAAATAAGTGATACAAAATAAACTCCGTAATCACTTGACATTAAAAGTCCAAATTCCATAGCCGTTTTAACATTTTTTATTGAATCTTAATCCTCCTGTTCTGTCCGAGATCTTCTAATCTATCCGAATAGACTCGAGTAAGGACAAAACCCTAATCCTCCATGACTCGAGTAAGCAAGTGTCTTCAGTCCGTAACGATAAGGGTCTAACAAACCCTTATACATCCAAAAGGTTCACAGCATCAGTAAACATGAAACCCAAACAATTAAACATCAGGAAGAATTAAACTTTATGCGATCAGAACCTTTGAAGCTTCAAACTTTTTTTAATAATATCTACTGCTTCCTTGTTTCTGCTTCCCAAAACCTGCTGTACCTTCTTGTGTCCAAGAACCGAACACAACAACCTTTTTATCTTTTGTTTCCTTTGTGAATCTTGTGTCTTCTAAATCTTGTTGTGATTGTAGCAATATTTACCAAAAGAACCCAAATTGAATCACGAACCAAGAACGTGAAACCCTTATTGTGAAAACCTTGAATTCATGTAACCAAAAACCAAATAACTATTTTACCGAATTAGGGTTTATAACA
>BQNB010027153.1:0-29491 GCA_026074375.1 Tanacetum coccineum | reverse complement strand
CAGAAACTTGAAAATAGGGACCATCACTGCAATTTTGAAAGTTAAGGTCCTAAACCTGCAATTTGGCCATACCACAGGGACCAAAAATGCAATTAACTCTATTCACCACCATTCTCAATAATTTTATTTGGAAAACCGTGCTCACATCGAGCCACGAATCACGCCAATTTTAATTTGCGTATTTGTTGATCATTTTGACGATGCATCGATTTATAATTCAAAATGATCCACATGGTACATGTATAGGCCTACATACATGCCCTTTTCATCTTTTCCAAAATTTGAAGGAATGAAGTCCTTAATATATTTAGTGGTGATATGTAAATACGTAATTGGTGCGTTTAGTTACAGGAAAGTTTTCTTAATTTTCTTTCTCTAGGTTTCTTAAGAACGGAACTAACTTTTCTTTCTCCAGGGAACCTTTTGAAAACTGGAGAACTCCAAATTCAAGTTCTCTGAATCATAGTTATGATAGGAGAAAACAGGTTTATAGAGGAATTTCAGAAAATACTCATTTTGAACATGTTTTCTGTTTTCTCTGTGTTTCTAAGAAAACTTTTCTGGGAAACTCAACAACTAAACACTCCCTTAGGGAGAATAATGGTGCTCTAGGAAGAATAATGGTGCTCTAATTATTAAGGATTGGGTGTCTGATGGTGAGGAAGAAGATGTGCCTCAGGTAGGGGTGTTATCGAGTCAGGTTATCAGGTCTTATCGGGTAGGGTTGAGTCAGGTTTTGATTTGTTAAAACTCACCCGCAACCCGACCCGATAAGGAATCGGGTTATCATGTTCGGGTGGTAATCGGGTCTGGTTATGTCGGGTCGGGTGATTTGGGTTATCGGGTGATGCTAGAAATGAGCTTTTTGTTTGTCTTTTATCATTAATTTACCTAAAGGATACACAGGCAATGCAAAGTTGAAAGCACGATTAGAATGCGAGAAGAATGTTGTTAGTACGTGCTACTATTAATAAGCACGATTAGAATGTTGTTTGTTTTCTTTTTTTGGCTTAAAAGTAGAGGTCGTAAAGTTAATTGTTGGAACTCTTGGCTTATAAAGCCTTTGTAATTTCTCTTCTAGCTCCTTGCTAGAGAGGTTGTTTTAATGAATTCATCATTCTAAAAAAAAAGTTAGTTATGACTATAGTAAAGTGTGTAAGTCGCATCAAGGATGGTATGTAAACTGTATATGGAATTTTGGTTACCTACACAATACTTTCATTAAGTCATTTCATTAGCATACTACGGAGTACTACGTAATTTTTATTTCTGTAGGCGTGTATATATTTTAGATGATACCTCTAAGATGAAAATATACATCCATGAAACTAAGACGAAAAGTTAAGGTTGATAACAAAATTAACACATGAAGGCTACAAATAAGAATCGTTAGATAACCAACTTGAAATGTACTTATTATCCGGAGCAACAAAACTTTGTTGTTGTAAGTAAATATTATGATCATGGTATTCAGTTGTTAGGACTATTTAAATTTAAGATGGAAATGTAGATATTACTAGTAAGGTGTTACCGAGATACTTAACTACATTAGTTAGACGTTCTTAAAACTTATTTTAGTGAATTGCAGACTCGTCATTGCTATCAGTGGTTTGTCAAAATAGCTCAAAAATTATAACTTAAAAAATAAATTGTTGATTTTTGGGTCTTATCGGGTTGACCCGATAACCCGACAAAATTAATTATCTAACCCGAACCCGACCCGATAACATTATCAGGTTATCGGGTTAGGGTCAAATCCACCCGACAAGATTTTTTAACCCGACTTAACCCGACCCGATAAGCCTTATCGGGTTTGGGTTCGGGTCGGGTCAACCCGACCCTACTGACACCCCTAGCCTTAGGATAAGATAGAGAAGAAAACTATTAGACCTAGTTTTGCTAAAATAGAGTTTGTTAAATCTAAAGAGCAAGTAAAATCTCCTAGGAAAACAACTGTTAAACAAGGTAATCAAAATAGGCTGAACACACATAGTCCTAGAGGAAACCAAAGAAACTGGAATAATATGATGTCTCAAAAACTGGGAAGTAATTTTGAGATGATTAACAAAGCTTGCTATGTGTGTCAAAGTTTTGATCACCTGCAGTATGATTGTAATAACCATCAGAGACAGTTTAATAATAAAAAGATGGTAAAACCAGTGTGGAACTATACTCAAAGGGTAAATCATTAGAATTTTTCTTGAATGACTCACCCCAGTCCTAAAAGGAACATGGTTCCAAAAGCAGTATTAATGAGGTCTGGCCCAGCATCACTTACTACTGCTAGACCAGTTAATACTGCTCAACCTAGAACAACAGTGAATAGTGCAAGTCCAATGATAAATGTTTTTAATAAAGCACATTAAACTGTTAGAAGGCCCATTAACAAGAATACAGCATTTAAAAATAGTAATTTTAATCAGAGGGTTAATATTGTTAAGGATAAAAATGTTAATGCTACTAGGCCAAAAGCAGTAGTTAATCCTGTTAGGCCAAAAGTAGTAGTTAATTTTGTTAGGCCAAAAGCAGTACTTAATACTGTTAAGGGAAACCAGGTTAATGCTGTTAAGGCCTCAGCTTGTTGGGTGTGGAAACCAAAGACTAAATTAATAGACCATGTTTCTAAACACAACAGTGCATCAACCATCCTAAATTTTTTGATTATGTTGATGCACAAGGCATATCCAAGTCAATGATGGCTTGGGTCCCCAAAAGAAACTAATTTTCTTAACTAATGTGCAGGGCAATCCACAAATGGATTTATAGGATCAAGGAATGATTGATAGTGTATGCTCAAGGCACATGACAAGGAACATGTCCTATCTTATAGACTATGAAGAGATATATGGAGGACATGTTGCCTTTGGTGGAAACCCTAAAGGAGGGAAAATCACAAGAAAAGGTACAATCAAAACTGGTAATTTAGATTTTAAGAATGTGTATTTTGTAAGAGAGTTAAAGTTTAACCTCTTTAGTGTCTTACAAATGTGTGACAAAAAGAATAGTGTTCTCTTTAATGACACTGAATGTATTGTTTTATCTCCAAACTTTAAGTTAACTGATGAAAGTCATTTAAAACGATGAATAAACTAGTTAAGGGAAATCTTGTAAGAGGTTTACCTTCAAAACATTTTGAAAATAATCAAACTTGAGTTTTACTTAAAGTTCCTAGAAAGAACAATATGTATAGTGTTGATTTAAAGAATATTGTTCCTAAAGGAGGTCTAACTTGTCTCTTTGCAAAAGCCACATCTGATGAATCTGAACTTTGGCATAAGAGGCTTGGACATATAAATTTTAAAACGATGAATAAACTAGTTAAGGGAAATCTTGTAAGAGGTTTACCTTCAAAACATTTTGAAAATAATCAAACTTGTGTTGCTTGTCAACAAGGAAAGCAACATAGAGCTTCTTGTAAGTCCAAAACAGTAAGTTCAATCAGTCAACCTTTACATATGTTGCACATGGATTTGTTTGGTCCAACATTTGTAAAAAGCTTAATGAAAAAGATGTATTGCCTAGTTGTCATAGATGATGTTGATCTCAACTTAAGATCTTTCTTACATTGTAAAAGGGTTAGTTGTATTGACTAGATTCAAGACAACTATGGTAGAAACTTTGTTAATACTAAAGAGTATGCGGAATCTACTCTTTAATACTTAGAAGAATATGAATGTAACAGTGAACTGAATGAACAATGTATAACTGAAAAGCTCCAATATTATTATGAATAATATGAGTACTCTATGTAGTACTAGGGTTTATAATCTTGAAGCTATGTATCAAAAACGTCTATGGCTATTGTGCATTGTACATGCAATACCATAACCTAGGATCTCCTTTTATACACAAAGGAATAATTTACAAGATAACTACAAATCTTCAAAAATATTAATCTTATACGTATCTTTCTAACTATATAGAATATACACTGAATAAGTCAATACATATCTTTTCATATATCTTTATCACATTAGTAGTCTTAATCTTCATGCAGCAGTCTTAAGTTCTTCAGCAGTGTTAAGTTAGTACTGGCAGTACTAACTTTCTTCTAGCAGTACTAACTAGTTAGTACTGGCAGTTGTAACTTGAGCTGTACAAACTCTTGGCTTGGCAGTACTAAGTGTGTAGACTTTTAATTCCCAACAATTCTCCCCTAAACTTGTGATTTACCTCTAAATCATCAAGTTTCTTTGAATTAAAATCTTGTTCACTAAGAGGATTCTTCCAAACACTTCATCTTCTAGGCCTTTCAACCTGCATGAAGATCTTCCTAAGAAGCTCTTTTGACATCTCACTATCTTGTTCCACAAAGAGCTTTGCAACCAGCATCATTGTGAGAGTTCCTCTTGACAATAGATACTCCTTCTCTACTAGCATGTAAATGTTAATTCCATCATCTATAGACACATGATGCACTCCACATGAATCATATAGCTTCCAAGTTAAATTATCATGAATATGCTTTTGAAGCTTCTACAATTCATCATCTGTATCTGGTTCAAACAATCTCTTCAACTCAACCTATATTTCTCTTTCTTTGTCTTCTATTGGATCAGTTGATGTGAACTTCTCTTTTACTAGACTCCACAGCTTCACTAAGTCTTCTCTGTCAAATATTTTTAGCATATCATCAAAGAATTAATATACCTCAGTATGATTACAAACTCTGATGATCTTCTAGTACTTCCTAGCTCCTTCAGTGTAAATCTCCCAATCAATTATAGGATACTTGGTTTGTAAAGCTTCAACATTCATTCCTTGCTCTGGAACTATTATCATCATTTGCTGTATTCTTTCTTGTGACAGTTCTTCTTCTTTTTTATCCTTTGGTTCTTCAGCTGGTACTGAGCTTTCTCCAGTCTTTAGTCTCTTTAAACTTTCTTGAACAAGTACTTATTATGCATCTCTTTTAGAACTTCCAGCTGCCAACTCAGGAATTTCTCTTTCATTTTCACTCTCCATTGGAACAAATGTGTGTACTCTTCTCATTGTTATTTCAAACAGATTCTTAATTTCATCAAAAGAATAACTTTTCAACTGCTTCAGTGTATGACTTCCTATGTTCTTGATATATTGAGACATGTAAGTCCTCTATTGAGCTTGTGTGAGTTTCTTTAGCTCTATGTGCACAAAGTATCTCTTTCTTTCATTGATAAGTTCTGCAAGCAACCTTGCTTTTTTAGCTTTAGAGTACATCTCTCTTTCCTCTGATTGTAATCTTTGTGCAAACTCTTCATCAGCTTTAACTCTAGCTTAAATGTCATCCCATTCTTTAATGTTGAAAGAGCTTGCTTCTTCATGTACCCTGGCAATCCTTTGCCTTTCTTCTTCATCAAGTTGTTCTTTCAATCTTAGAGTTGTTTCATAACCAAGTCTTTCTTGTCTTAGCTGCAACTTTGTCTTGGTAATAGCCGATTCAGACTCTTCCATTATACCTTTACCTTTATCTTTTGTGTTGATAGAAATATAATGCCTAAAAATATTATTAACATCTTTCACATCTTTACGTTTTGATAATCATAAAATATAAAAACGTTCAACGTAAAATTAAATGTAAACAAGTAATTAGGAGTAAATTCTCATTTCAACATTTACATCACTTAAATGTATGAATAAATAAATGCTTAATGCATTTTATGATCAAAGGAAATTTTTATTCAACCTCAAACTTTTATAAAATATTTTAAACATTTTTATAAACATTACAACAATTAGCGCCTTCCGTTCTACTTGTCTCTCATACAGTTTTTCTCCAATTTCTATCACCTTTTTGCGAAAAGCGTTGTAAAACAGTACCATATATCTTTCTTTGTCTACTGCAAGCACCGTCTCAAGTCAGACAAACTTCAGTCCCTGAAAAGTTTGCGTAACCAAATCCATGTCACTTTCATCTGTGTTGCTTCTGCCTCATCACTTCCTCATTGAGTGAACATCTTGAGCGAGAGGTACACTCATAGGCATTAGTGATAGGGGTCCTTATCAATCGTTACCACTGCCATGCTCAGTCCATGCAATCTAATCTGAGCCTCATGTTGATAAAATAGCGGACACACAAAAATCTAATACAGACCATAGCCCTATTTGTAGTGTGGCATGGCAAGCACGCAAGCTGGAGCCATCAAGGCAACATATAAGTAGGTTCACACAACATTGACGCCTAAGGGAAGCCTCCAGCCATGTCCTGACACACTCAAACAAACCAACGTGTACTTCACACTACACCTGTGGAAAGCCAAAGAAGACGACTAAAAAAATAGAGAAAAAAAGGAAAGAAACCAAAAAAGTAAAAAATACCATAAGCCTCATTCCTGACTACATTACCTGTAGTCATCCCCCCATTCATCTGTTAAATTGGTTATGGCGAGTAGGGAGATCTGGGTCGAGGAACCAACAGCATATTCCCTTCCTATTAACGCGATTCCCTGCTAGATCTCGGCTAAATTGTACTGTTCTCTCTTCTCCTATAGAGGAGATCAGCACGCAGGAGGGTGATGAACTATGGATAGGTTGTGGACGTCTACTTTAAATAACTGAGATGATACGCACATAGATTATAGTGCGGTTGTATGGGCTGACGGGTAAATCAAACACTCAACATCATATGGGCGTACTGCCTTGTGTGATTAACTACCGTTTCACCCGGAACAACTGTGAACCTGGATATCTACACTGGTTAATCTGGGGCAAATCTAAATCTGTGGGGGGATATTCTTGGCTTCAGCTGGTGGTATAAATCTCGATGGTGAAAACACACAAATTAAAACCTGAATCTAGCTAAACAATTATTCCCGTACCAATCACATGGACTTGGAAATCATCAATCCTATCACACAAACAAACCCAAATTCCAACCCTGAACATAACATGAAAAACTGGAGAAAGTAATTAAAAACAATGGGTGAGCAGGACCTAAGATTTTGACCCATTTTCACCCATTAACTCAGTTAAACCAAACACCCCTTAAAAAACTAAAAAACTATTTTTAAGCCTAAACAGACTTTAAAAAGCTGTAAAACATGAAAACAGATAAAGTACTATGCAAATTAAAGCTAAACAAGCAAATGCTAGTCCTAATAAGCTAGTGGAATAAGAAAATAAGCTAGAGCAGGCTAAAAACAGTTTATAAGACAAAATGAGAAAGAAAAGAAAAAAAAGTAATACCTGTATCCATAAGCTATAAGGCTGAACCTAAGGCTCTAATTACCTCAGCTTATTGTCAATAAGCTGAGATCAAACCCATAAGCTCGTCCATGGCTAGCTTATTATCCATTAAGCTCAAATACTCAAAACTCAAACAATTCATATGAAATTTAACCAGCTTGTACAAATAAGCTTTTAAGGCTTATTTGTAAAAGTAAACACTGAAATGAGATTAAACAGCTTATAATTGCTTATAGAACAGCTTATATAATTTTAAGTAAGAAAGTAAAACATGACAATGTGAAGTAAAAAAAACACTTTTATTAATTCATAAAAAAGAGTACAAAGCTTGAATTTAAGGACAATACATGAAAAATAAGCAGAAAAATAAGCTAATTAATCCTACTCCTACACTACTTGGTTACAACTGTTGACATTAAGACCTATTTATATCCGAATTCAGAAGCTTCAAAGTCTTCATGTGTGTTTCTTTAGTGAGAGGAATTTGAGTGCTCACCAAGCCAATAAACCTCAGCCTTTGATCTTCATTTGTGTTTCTTTAAATCTTATAATAGCCCTTGATTTGTTTCGACCAATAGAACTCCAAGGGATTGTCAAGGTGGTTTTGTTGTGTTATGGGGTGGGGTTTGATGGGAGAGTGATAGGTTTGGCAGGTTGTGGGTTGAAGACACGGGAATAGTAAAAAAAGCAAGAAATGGGGTGTGGGGTTTTGGTTGATAATAGGGCTAACGGGTATAAGGGGTGAGGGACTATTGGTGTAAAGGTAAAAAGGTGTAGGGGCTAAAAGTGTTAGTCCCTAAGGACTAGCAATGTTAGTCCTCAAGGACTAACTGTGAAAACAGTTTAGTGGATAGTGGGCTAACGGGGTTAAAGGTGTTGGGCTTAATTTAATTAATTTGGGCCGGGTAGGTTAATAAGGGATTTTGGGCTTTTTTAACTTATAAGGTTTATAGATAAGACTTAATGGGCTGGCCCGACCCCTTAAATGGGTGCGGGTTGATCCATTAAGATTTCTTCGGTATCGTCTTCGGCTTTGACTTGTTGACTTTTTGGGTTGACTTTGACTTTTTCACGCTTTTCCATTTCGTGCTTGGTTTTGTCCGTTTTTTTGTCCTTTTTCTTTATGATTATTAGTTACTGCCAACTCACACAAATAGAAAACAAGCATATATTTGGCTCTTTTATGTTCGTTTTTGGTCAATTTAGGCTCGTTTTTAAAGGGTTTGGTCGGAGCGGGTTGATTCCGGAGGTTAGAGTAGTTATGTGTAAACCCCCACTGAGGTACTGGAAGGTATGTGTAATTAAGCACATACCACTCACCAACATTATTGTTTACGTTTTCGAGTATTATTTTTAGGTGTGTCAAATCAAAGGTATGTGATTGGTATTGGAAGAGAAAAGATGTAACCTTAGGGGACTAGGTCTAGATGGACGTGGTTTTGAATTATGTCAAGTTTTTAACTTGTAAAGTTCTGTAAACTTCAGTTTTTATGATGTAAATTATAAAGTTTATTGATATTGTATCTATTACTTCACGTGTCGCGGTCATGTATGGTATCGTCGCATCCCGTGTTTCCGCCATTGATGGGGTGTGACACCCAAGGCTATAATCAACAAAAGGGCATCGATTATAATGAAACTTATGCCCTAGTTGCTAGGTTAGAGTCTATTAGGATCTTGCTAGCTTATGCTTGTGCCTTAGATTTTAAGTTATTCCAAATAGACGTAAAAAGTGCATCTCCACTGGATCGGTTTCATCAATGAGGAGGTATACGTGGCACAACCTCCGGGATTCATTGACTTCAAAAAACCGAATCATGTTTACAAACTCAAGAAAGCTTTATATGGTCTTAAGAAAGCTCCTAAAGGTTGGTACGATAGATAATGCTTTTCTTATTAAACTGAATACACCCATGGGATGGTAGATAACACGTTTTTATACAAAGAAGAACAGTTCAAATCTCATCATCGTTCCAAATATATGTCGATGGACAATTATTTTTGGTTTGACTGTCAGAAATGTGTGATGATTTTGCCAAAATCATGCATGAAGAGTTCGAGATTGAGCTATGATGGGTGAATTACTTCTTCTTGGGATTAACATATAAAAACTAAATGGATGATGAATCTTCTTTTAAAATCTAAAATATATTAGAAATCGCTTAAGAAATTTAGGTTCAAAGATTCTAAACCAGTGAAAACCCATATGCTCTCGGATACTAAACTTACGAGAGACGAAGAATGTGAGTCGGCAGATAGTACCAAGTATCGAGGCTATGATAGTGTTTATATACTAACGACACAAGTAGGCCCGATTTCATTTTAGTGTTTTGACCTTTGTACACGCTTCAAGAGGATCCCAAAACTTCATTTCTTAAAACGAGGTTAAGTGTATCTTCCGATACATTAAAGGCACTACGCACTTAGGATTATAGTATCCTAAGGGGACCGGCATAGAAACCGTAGTATATGCCGACTCTGATCATGTGAGAGATTATGTGGACCGAAAGAGCACTAGCGGTATTTGTACATTCATAGGATGTTGTCTAACATTGTTTGTTTCGCTTCTATATATATATATATAAACCCCCCCCCCAAAAATATATATAATTACATTATATAAAATTCCCCCCCCCCCCCCCCCCCCCACCCCCAATTCCTTGGTTCTCGAAGAAATAAACCGCTCTTGCTATATCCACGATCGAAGCCGAATACGTAAGTGCCGGAAAGGCACGTCAACAAGCACTATGGATGAAACAAGCTCTCATGGACTATGACATTTAACTCGATGACGTCTTGATCATGTGTGACAATAAAGGCGTGATTGACCTTAGCAAAAACCCAGTGTAACACTCGTAGACTAAACCCATCAAAATTCGTCACCACTTTCTTCGAAAAAATGTCCAAAAAGGACATATTTCCAGCGAAAAGGTCTCGTCCAAAGATAATATCACTGACATCCTCACCAAACCTCTAAAACATGAATCGTTTAATTATCTTCGTCTTGGTTTAAGAATGATGGAACACATTCCATAAATCATTTTCTTCTTTTCTTCTATCTCGATTCTAGTCGTTGTTCTATTCTGTATCGTGACAACTTAATTACTTATCCGACTGTATTTATGCGTTTTTAATCGTGAAAATGCAATTAAATAACGTACCCCTTTCTAAAAAATCTTGGTCTAATTCTTTGTCCAAAACCCTCCACTGGAGGCGGCCCCCATAAATAGGGCGGCCTCCTGATTTTATCAGGCGGCTCCCATATCGATATGGGACCGCCACCAGTTGGGCTATTATGTATGTCTCCTCATTCTTGTTAAACTCAAAACCAAACACCCCTCTCTTGTGCATACCTGTGATGAAAACACACAAAAACTCTAAATTAACCTCTAAAACTCAAATTGAAGATCAAATCATCATTAATAATCATTCCTAACATCATAAAGATCATCAATTATAAGTCATTCCATCTATTTTCTTCTCAATTCATGTCTAGGGTTCATGTTGAACACAAAATCAAAAATTGGGGATTTTCTTTTTTCTCTTATTTGTATGTAATTAGGACTATAACAACACAATGTATAACTAATATGCTTCCCGTAGACATGAGATTTGCATAGTTGAGTGTGTTTGTCAAAAAAATTTATATAAACAAAAGCCCTAATTTCTTTTGAAATTTCTCACGTTAGGAACCACATAAAAATGTTTTAATGCATTGTTAATACACTCTAAAAACCTTTTTGCATTCATGCACAATGATCTCATGAACACTATTCGAAATAATCAATCAATGAATATTTTTGACATGTTTAGATGAGCCAAAGTAAATAAATGAGTGTTTGGGTTAACTCTTAGGATTTTGATTTAGACTCGAGTTATCCGCAACTCCACATTTGTTGCATATATGCACACACTAGACATCTTATTGAATGGTAATCGAAGATTGAGAATGACACATACTAAGATTCACTTATTATTGATTAGGTAAAGAAGATACGTACAATTGATGAGTAAATCCTTACAACAAAACTTTATACACACCATCCTTCTAAAAGATGTTATCTCTAAAAATATCTAATCAACCAATCCATGAAGGTAGAATTATTGACACAACACTTGAAGCTAAAGAAAACATTGAAGAGATTCTTCACAAAGTAGGACTTAACTCCTTCCTTTACTTAAGTGGAAATTTTTATCCAAAATACATAATCGAATTTTATCAAACATTTGAACTTATTTTAATTGATGATCTCTGGGTCATATTCTGTGAAATTAATGGAAAAAGAACATTTGCGTCTTTTACAGACTTTGGAACACTACTTAATCTTCCTTTGAAGGACATTGTTTTTATGTTAGCCTCAAAATATTAAGTCGAACATGGAATCTTTGGTCTTTATTAGAATTATATTGTAATAGGCTATAAAGGGTAAACAAGCTCGTTAATGTAAGCTAATTGGTTACTTGTTATGGGTTAAAGCCCAACCAAATCCTGAGCCCGGTCTGAGTAAGAAACCTAGGTATCCAACATAGGTGCTTAAGTATAAATACCCCTTCTCTATACATGGAGAAGGATTGGTTGTTCATTTGTGTGTAAGACAAGAATTTATGCAATCCACCATCTATTTCTCTCTCTACTTTATCTCTCTAACTTCTTTCTCTTTTCCTCTCATCTTCTTCCTTTAATTCTTATATGATTCGACTATGGTGAAGTGATATTTTGGTTCCTTTAATGGAAGCAAATGTTCTTCCTTTAATTCTTATATGTTCTTCCTTTAATTCATGTTCATCTATTTCTTCATCTGTGTCCTCTAGCCAGTCACTTTGCTCTGCCTGTAACAGAATACCTTTCTCAGCATGTTTGCACAGCAACATCTTCTCCTTGTGATAACTGTAATCTTTTGCCCTTTTGGTTTCCTGCACTCCTTAGCAAAATGTCCAAATTTCTTGCAATTGAAACATTGTATCCCAGTCAGCTGCACTACCTGACTGCCTATAGTTTCCCTAGCCCCAGCAACAGTCACTGTCCTCTGATTCCCAAACTGCCAGTCTGATTGTCATTCATGTATCTTGAATTAGTATTCACATTCTTGTTTCTAGAGTTTGAAGAAGTTTTGAGGTTGTTGTTGGTAGGTTTGTAGAGCTTTTTAAAGTACTTTACAATGAGTGCCAAGTTTTTTTTGCATATCCTTGTCTCTTTAAGCTTGTTCTGGATCACTGTCTTCTTCAGAAGCTGACTCGGATGGAGGTGTGATTGGTTTGGCTATCTCTTTGCCATTGTGTCTGGTAGTTATATGAGATCTGGTGGAAGATGATTGTTTTGATGGTCGTGCATATGATTTGTGAGGTTTGGATGTTTGATAATACATATCTGGATATTGTTGAGCAGCAGCAACAAGTGCTAGTGGATTTGCATTCCTGGCTATCTTCTTAGCACGGATTTCATTAACTTCTTTTTGATACTGTTTTAGAATGTCTAAGAGTTTGTGATATGATTCTTTGTCCAAGTCAACAGTTTGCTTGACAATAGTCACAAATCTTGACCATTCTGGTTGAAGTTGTTGTAGAAACTAAACATTAAATTACATAGTAGCAACTTCCAACTGGTTTCTAACCATTTCATTAATCATTTTGTAGAACCTAGATTAGTATGACTCAATTGACTCTCCATCTCTTGAAGTAAATCAACCAAATTCCCAAAACAAACTAGTCTTGACATCCTGCTTGTTAAGAGACTCACCCTGTTATAACCTTTCAATAGCTATCCACATATGATGAGCTGTTTTGCAAGCATCAACAGTTGAGTAAATGTCATCCCCAATTCCAGTAAAGATCAAATGAATTGCTTCAGCTTCTGCATCATAATGAGGTTTGTCTTTTAGAGAGATATTCGAGAATGTCTCAGGAATTGTTCGTTCTGGAACTGCTGGAGAATTATCTGTTGCAGGTTGACCTGGAAGTATGATATTAGAAAGTACATAAGGACCTTGAAAGATGCATTTCTTTAGTGTTTCACCGTTTGGTTTTGTATTAACATATCTCATGAAACGTGATTGTCATTGAGCATATCTTCCCGTTGCAAGCATCGGTGGACGATCTCTTGAACCCACTGCCATGATGTTGTTATGCATTTGACTGTCTATTGTGGATGTTGTAATTGGAGTATTCATGATGAATGATTCGTTTGTTATGAAGTGAAGATAATATTGAAGAATTTTAAGCAGGTAAAGTGATTGTTGTTGTGGATTGATGATGAAGATTCTAGTTTACGGGATTTTACAAGTCTTGATTAAACCGAGAAAAAAAGTGAGACTTTCGCGAGATTTTACTAAATCAAGAAGAAACCATGAAAATAGAATCATTGTCTTTAAAGTCCAAAATGAGTTAATTGAAAATGCCTTGAATCGAAATTTACTTAAACCAAAATTGTGTGTATCGAAAATGAAATTCGGTAAAGTGTGTTATGTCATAAATCGCACACTTTGTTACATAACATATTTCGCACATGTAATAAAATTTTGGCAGAGTTTTGTTCTAGATTATGTCATATTTCACACGTTTGTTACACCTGTAATATTTCACACGACTTATTTCCCATGAACATAAATCGCACACATCATAAAAATGTCTTATTTTGCACGATTCAAAATCGAGTATTTTGTTTGATTTAGGTTATGAAACTTTACAGATTTGATAAGAAAGATGGTTTATCAATGACAGTACAAGTTGATCGTCAAGAAAATAAGCTTAAAAGTGTAAAAAATAAGCTCGAAATAAGCTTATACGTGCGAGATAAGAAGAAAACTTTCGAAATAAGGTAAAACTAAAACCGCAAATCACTAAACCCACCCCGTGGTTCTTGATACCAATTATAGGAACCAATATATCACTTCACCATAGTCAAATCATATAAGAATTAAAGGAAGAAAATGAGAAGAAAATAAGAGAGAAGAAAAGAGAGAATATTAGATTAGAAGGGAGTGTTTGGATGGATCCTTACAAGAAATGAAAGAACCAACCACCTCTCCATCTTGGAGAGGGGGTATTTATACCATCACTTGGGCCAGCCTTATGAGGCTTGTTTGGGCCGTGTGGTTTTTCTAATGGGCCGAGCTCGAGATTACTTTAGGCTTAAGCCCACAACACATACTCCTACTTTGTGCATACAAATTTAAAAAAAAAACCAAAATCGGGCTGGCCCAAAATAAGAGCTCATTACTGTAGCAATGTGGCCCACTGTCAAAACGACAGTGGATTTGTCCACAAATGTGTAATATAGTAATTACGAGCCATTTTCTCGTTCTAGCCTATTACAACGTATACTAAGTAAAGACCAAAGATTCCATGTTCGACTTAATATTTAGAGGCTAACAATAATACATGTACATGGCTTGATATTTTTCCCTTTATGTGGTATTCTCCGGTGGCAAAATACAATAGTATAAATCTTTCTAATAAAAGTGCATATCTGTATTGTTATTCTAATAATTTGCACTCCTTGCTACACTTCGGATTATGTTTGAGACTATGGGTGTTTTAAATATATGAAACAAAGGTTATTTATTTAGACCACCACGCCCCCCCCACCTTCAAACCACCATCCCCCCCTTCCGCCTCCCCCCACTCCACCGACAATCCAAGACCTCGACGCAATGGACACCCACCGACAAGTAACAAAAACAAACACCAACCGCCAACCGCTTCCCCCCATTCTCGACCACCCAATTCCCCCCCACATCCAAAAACACAAACACACAACAAACACCTAACAAGGCAATCCCTCACCACCACACAAACCACAACGCGCAAAATACGGCCACACCAAAACAGCAAGGGACCCACACACAATCACCAACCACACCAACAGCACACACAGAAACCAAAACACTTCACCCCTACACCACCCAACAAACCAACCAAAGCACCAATCCAAATTGAAACCACGAAAAGTACACTAACTCCCTTAAAACAAAAACAAACACCTCCCTTACCCCTGCGCGACCCGAAACCCCCCCGACGCACGCCACCACCACCCCTTACACCACCACCCCCATCAACCCCCCCATCCAACACCAACTCACACCCAAACCTACACACAAAGACGACCAATAAACATGCTACACCCACCTCCAACGCCCGCCACACCCCGCACCCCACGCCCTCCAACCGATCCCCATGACCCTACCATCTACCCCCCAGCCCTAACCCGCCCCCCCCCCCAAACCCCCTCCCATACCTCCTCGCCAAACCCCCTAAAAAGAACAACAACCAAAACCCTTAAAAGAACATCCCCACTCACAACGCAAACACAAAAGACCCCCCACTCCCTCCCCACGCCCTCCCCTCCCCCCTTCCACGAAAACACTACCCTCACCGCCCACCCACACTCCCTATCATTCCAAACCCTCCAACCCCTCCCCCCACCACTCCTCCACAAAAAACCCCCACATACCCCCCCCGCCACATGCCCTCCACAACAAGCAATCAAAACTAATACCCCAAGCACTAAACACACACGACACAACCACCCTCCCTTTGTTACATAACATAATTATTCGTCACATGGAATAAAATTTTGGCAGAGTTTTGTTCTAGATTATGTTATATTTCACATGTTTGTTACACCTGTAATATTTCACACGACTTGTTTCGCATGAACATAAATCGCACACATCAAACATAAATCACACACATCAACAAAATGTCTTATTCCGCACGATTCAAAAACAAGTATTTTGTTTGATTTAGGTTATGAAAACTATACATATTTGATAAGGAAAGATGGTTGATCAAGTGAACATTACAAGTTGTAATCGTCAAAGAAACATAAGCTTAAAAGTGAAAAAAATAAGCTCGAAATAAGCTTATACGTGCGAGATAAGAAGAAAACTTTCGAAATAAGGTAAAACTAAAACCGCAAATCACTAAACCCACCCCGTGGTTCTTGATACCAATTGTTGGAACCAATATATCACTCCAACATGGTCGAATCACATAAGAAATAAAAGAAGAAAATGAGAAGAAAATACGAAGAGAAGAAAAGAGAGAATATTAACTAAGAAGGGAGTGTTTGGATTTTAGGGATTCCTTACAAGAATGAAGAACCAACCAACCAAACAACACCTCTGTCTCCATCTTGGAGAGGGGTATTTATACCATCACTTGGGCCAGCCTTATGAGGCTTGTTTGGGCCGTGTGGTTTTTCTAATGGGCCGAGCTCGAGATTACTTTAGGCTTAAGCCCACAACACATACTCCTACTTTGTGCATACAAATTTAAAAAAAACAAAATAATTTATAAAAAAAAACCAAAATCGGGCTGGCCCAAAATAAGAGCTCATTACTGTAGCAATGTGGCCCACTGTCAAAAAAAGTGGTTTAAAACAGCAAGAAAAAAAAAAAAAAAAAAATTAAAAAAACTAAAAAAAACAAAAAAAAAAAAATTAAAAAAAAAAAATAAAAATAACTTTAAAAAAAAAAAAAAAAACAAAAAAAAAAAAAAAAAAAAAAAAAAAAAAAGAAATAAAAAAAAAAAAAAAAAAAAAAATAAAAAAAATAAAAAAAAAAAAAAAAAAAAAAAAACTGAAAAAAAAAAAAAAAAAAAATCACAGTGGATTTGTCCACAATGTGTAATATAGTAATTACGAGCCATTTTCTCGTTCTAGCCTATTACAACGTATACTAAGTAAAGACCAAAGATTCCATGTTAGACTTAATATTTTGAGGCTAACAATAATACATGTACATGGCTTGATATTTTTCCCTTTATGTGGTATTCTATGGTGGCAAAATACAATAGTATAAATCTATTATACTAAAAGATTGAGCCCCTAAATTTAATGGGGTTGTATCTTTAAATGTTTTCAACTCAAAATCGACCTCCTTCATTCCTTACAGAATACACACAGCCATAGCAGTTACAAGGTTTATTATCCATTAAAAGCTACACAACCCCTTCATCATTCAACCTACGATTCATCTTCATCTTCAACCATCATTCAACCACCAAGTTCATCTTCATCTTCAACCATCAATTGAATTGATATTTTAGCAGACGATCTTTTGAGAAATTATAAGGAGGATTGAGGAAGAGGCTTGGCGATTAGCTTTTATTAGAGAGGTTTGTTTTAACTTTTCGATTACAAATATTTTATGATTTTTCCAACTGTTGTATGAATTGAAACTCAATCCTTGAGGCTCGAAACTTTCATGAGTTTTTCTTGATTTCGTATTTAATTCCTCTTAATCAATGTAAGTCTCGGATGCTGCTGTTATTTGATAGGGGTGTTTGTATTGGGAATGAATTTGAAAAAAACAATCCTTCATTTGTGTTTTGTTCAATATGTAAAAGAATGAAGAAGAAATGCAAACCGAGATTTCAGTAATGGAGGGATCATGAAAACATCATGAAAAAGAACCAAGTAGCGGATAATATGAAGAATAAGCTACTTCAGTTTGAGATAGGAGCTTTCAAGACGAATTTAAGCAAGTGTACATGAAGGGTAACTCTCTGTTTTGGACTTTTTATGAAATTATTCATTGATTGTGATTACAAAAGAGTACGGTTAGATGATGACCTGATGTATGATAGGTTATGCCCGAACAAGCCTCAAAAACATATATGCCCGAACAGCACCTCAAGTATTTTGGTCCGAACAGCCTATAGTTAAAAAAATTGTCAAAACAGCCTTGCGCAAAGGTTTGTGCAAAATCTGAGGCTGTTTGGCGGAGAAACTATATGTTGTTTTGTGTAGAATATCATTTTGGCATCAAGTTATAATGTGTAAATTTGCATGTGAAAATTTGTTGTTATTAAAATACAAACAAAAACGTCAATGGAATTGCTAAAGCGCTTAGGAAGCTTCATCGTGAAGGGATTAACAATGCCACCAATTCAGTAACCGTTATGGTTGAGATTGCATATCCAAATGATTTGCTATACCAAACCATTTTTATGATTATTTGTGCGTCCGGAGGCTAGGTCCATGGGGAATGGTTAGTCCGCACCCGAAAGGGGATTCCCCGCCAAGCCTTCAAGATGGGTGACACTGCCGGAACGAGGATATCTCAGTTATATTTGCATTTGTGTTCATTTGTTTTAAAGTTTTATATTTGAAAGATTTAAAATATTAGTTTAAGCTTTATTAATTTGGGAATGTGGCTTTGTGTGACTAATGTCGTATTCTCAGAAGTTTCTGCAGCATGTAATATAACGACAAAAACTAACTGCATTTTTCCATTTTCATGTGTACACTGCATATTTCTTTCTATGCAATGGCTTGGGAAGCGATGAGGTTTGTCATAGTAGTTTGCAAGAATGAAGTTTTGAGGGTTGTGTAAATACCTGTCGCTTCCATATTGGCTCTGTGGGATTAAGTTGCATTGAAGTTCAAGGTCAGTTGTATTTTGCGTCTTTATTTTCGAATACGTTATGTTTGGTCTGTTGTATATTAAAATAATTGCTTTTTATTACCGAAAAGTGACCACCTTTATGAATTTCTTTGATACAGATGGTTGCTTGACATCAGCTATTGACCAAACTTGATATTTGAGAACTGACTTTTAACAAAGCGCGTTTTCGATGACGGAGTCGTATGCATAGATTTTTTGTGGAGGGTCCAGAAAGTAAATAAAGCTTCGATACACCGATTTTGCGAAGCTACACTATTATCGCTAATAATGTTTTGACAAAATAGTTTACGAAGTTTCATGCACTAAAACTAGACTTAGTAACTATAAACCCAATTCGACCCATTTATAACTAAACGAGCCAATAATGCAACTAATAGTAGAAACAATAATGTATATCAAGGAAGTAGTTTCATACCATGAGGCTGAAGATAGAGCCAAGAAAAATGGTGAGGAAGCGACCAAGAAGGGAATCTGAGAGAAAAGCGCCAACTATAGGTAGGGTGTTGGTGGCTGCAGACCAAATAAGAAGGACGTTTGCGCCCAGAGCGACACTCATATGGTAATCAGAAAGGAGGTACAATATCATGTTTAGAAGTATCCCAAAACTTGCCACTTTTTCAAATGTGCCATTTACTGTTGTCAAGAAGAAATCAGTGGGTAGAATAATAATACCTTGCAGCAGAACCGAACTCGAACAGGAGAACCTGCAACAACTAGCACTTGCAGCAGCAACTGAAATCGACCGGCAAAAAGAAAAATTGTAACTCGAAACTGTAAACTGTGACAACGTTAAACACAACAGAACCTGCACACCAAGGATATATCCACACAAAAAACGCAGACCTACAAGTCTGATGCAGACGGAAAAACCTCACAGGCAGACCCAAATTGCAGCAGACCTGAACTCACGAAGCAGAACCTGAAGTCCTAGCATAGTATTCCTAATAAATGTAATTTTTAGAGGATAGCTTTGAGAAATTCATTTACTACGAAATTGTTCTTGGGTATATATTTTATATTTACATTATTGTTTATAATTCTGATATAACCTTTGAAACAGAATTTCTCAAGAGATGAGGAGCTATATGGCATCGATCCTTGAACCGAGAAGCTCGCTAAATTTGAAAAGGATGCTATATTGATAGATGTTGTGCAAGAGCTTGCTCAGTTAAGAAGCAAATCCCAGGCTGAAAGACTCAAATACAAAAATTTACACTATGATATGGAATTATAATTGATGAGGTTAATCTTTCTTGGTAAGTCTCATTTTTAGATCCTTTATTTTTTGCAAAGATGAATCAGGCTAAAATGTTGGGAGTGAAACAGAAGGAAATTCACCTGAACCAACATGATGATATAAAGTAATTCTCGGTATATTATACGTGACATTTTTTGACATGTTTACTTGCAATAATGGGGCAACTCGGATTATCTTTTATGTCGAACGGGTCAATTGGGTTAAACTGAATACATAAGAAAACATGAATGGGTCGAAAGTGATCTGAAATATATTGTGTATCTTGATGCATAAAACCAAAACCACATTATCTGAAAATGGCCAGATTGTTCTAATAATTTAGTTTACGTACTCATACTTAGCACATTATTTATATACGAAATAATGGATAATATATGTGTTTGTGGGTTTGCTTTGGCCAAAAAACCCTATTATGGCACCGCACTTTGACCACACTCTTTTATACCAAAACAAGATTATTACCACTTTCTCATAATGGGAACTTTGAGAATTATGCTTTCACTAATATTATAGAACAATTCTGGCAGAGCCAACTCACGAAAAGACGTGGATAAAGGATCGCAGAAAGATGGCGTTGTGGCATTGGAATTGGAGAAGATTGCAGGGAGTTCAGGTGCTTCTGAGAGTGAAATAACTGTTGATTTAAGTTGAAGTTCAAAAGAGTCCAATTTTACATAAGACAAATACCATCTTTAAAGGTCATTGGTATAGCTAACCGATGGTGTAACCTAATAGCCCTTTTTGCTGATACATGAGTGAGCAGAGCCTGTATGTCAAGATGAATTCGATCCATTTGTAAATTTGAAAATTTTAGAATAAAATATGGTATGCAGTTTATTTCATGACGTCTGTAACATTTTTTTAGTCTTAAGTCGGTTTGTCAGTAAGTCGGTTTGGGTTATGTTTTATGATTTATCTATAATGGGTCAAACATGGTTAGATGGGTCTAACAAGGTCTGATAACTCATGCAAGTGTGTCTTCAATCTTTTTACATCAGGTTTTGTGCCTCACTTTATTAGTAGCTCATTTGATCAAGAACCCATGTTAGATTCTCATTAAGTTTTGAAGTTTAATACTGTTGGAAATATCGTGGTAACACTCCGGATGCTACAAACACAAAAGGGAAGGTAAAGAAGAAGGAGAAGCAGGGAACAATATTAAAGGTAAAACCCATTGATGTGATAAGCAGGAAGGAATACGTTTTCTTTTTGGTTCTAGAATGAGTGTTATCAGCTTTTTGCTAAACCTTTGTAGGACAATTCTGAGTTGAATTTCATGGTGACAACCATAATCAAGAGCTTACAACTTAGTTTTTAGTTCAATATTTTGTATATTAATCCCCATTTAAGGCCAAAAATGTCTGAATCGAGATAAAATAGAATCCGAGAATGCATAACTTTAGCTAAAGATTATCTAATTCCGAGTCTTGAGATTATGTTTGATCTTTTAACAACTAGACACAACCCGTGTGCATCGCACGGGTAACTATTGCTAAACCCCTGAGTAATACCATAAATCAGTATTTAAAGGTCTGTTTATAGACCCTTTATCTTTGATTTGTATCCTAGAGCCGATCAATGTAACACCCCCAAAATCAGGTCGCAGCGGAAAGGTAACAATGGGGTGCTACGTCAAAGTACAAAAATCAAGATATAGAAAACGACCTTAAATGGACGTTAAAAATAAGATTCATTCAATATCATTACAAAAGATCCAGAGTTTTTTACGTTAGGTACCATAGTTTTGTTAAAAAGACATTATGATTGTTATAAAACAAAGTTTTCATTGAATCTAATGAAATCAGAATCCCTCTAATAGATATCCGTCGCGGCTCCCATCCAAGCTTATACTTCAGCACCTGAGATTAAAACATGCTAAAACGTCAACACAAAGGTTGAGTGAATTCATAGGTTTATCAGGAAATAGCGTGGACCACACAAGCTCTAATAATAGTAGACTATGAAACCACATTCAATAGTCCAAAACAGTATTATTGCCCTAAGGCTTCATGACATACCAACCTTAACGTAATAACTGTAATCAACCAGTATAGTCTTGAGGTATTGAGCCCCAACACGGATCAGAGTTAACAAAAACATCCTACGAATTTTCTCCAATACAGATGCCCTGCAAACATCCTAACGAATTTTCCTACTTCGAATGTTAAATTGCTCAATGGTCAACTAGAAACCACAAAGCCTAGAACGGGATGTCAGTCCCGTATAGATCTATCCATACACTAGCGTATACCCAGCAGTATTAACGGTTCATTTAAAAGGGGACATAGTGGCGAAGGGTACTTAGGCAATAATGTAATCAGGAAAATAGGGCATACGAGTTTTTAGAAAACACTTGTTATTTTTGAGAGTTTTGCCAAAGAAAATCAAGCATTGTAATCTCCCCCCCGTATTTAATAAAACAAATAGTAGAAAAAGGGGCTACGAACTCACCTTGAGTGAATGGTAATACAACAAGTATTCAAAATAGAAATTGGCGTCCGAAGGATCCGAAGGCAACCTATCCAAATAGGTCGTATAAGTACTAAACACAATTGATTATTTTATTAGGTCGTATAGCTCATCATACTATCCGTTCTGCTATCATATTAAGAGTCTGATGAACGTAATTAGGAGCTAGGAAACACTTTAAATCGAAAATCCAAACAACTCGTCGATACTGACGGTAAACAAACACGAAAACGGCCACCCCGCAGAGGCCATCATTAGAAACTCCCTAGTAATATAGTACTTTGATACACTAATACAACAAATGATTCTAGATAGCTACATCACCGTCTCCTCGAGTTTTGCGAAATAATATTTAAATTGTATATGCTAAATAATTATTTATTCGTGTATTTGAACCGTATAAATAATCGAATAATAATTCAATTGGTCTTGTAAAATAATATTTATAAAGTTTTAAGACATGGATAAATATTATACAAATGATTCTAAAATGTTTCGTACAAAAATTTATTTTAAAAACGTAACCAAGGGACTAATAACACCTCAGGAAATAGTGCCCAGTTAGAAGAAATCAATGCGTAACTTTCTCTTTTTAAAATAAGGCCCGTTTTCTTTCTTACGTTTCTGTATGCCACAATTTTCGGATTAAAGTCGAGTTATTCAAAATATAACATTTTAAAATTTAAGTTTTTCTGATGAATAGTGATATTTAAACTGTATCATAAAACATATATATACTTATTTTTTATAGTTTTTGTTATCGTAAACTCGTAAACGTCGTATTTTACGTTATAGCTCCGTTTTTTATTTAACGATTCTTTCAGTACGATCTTGTAATTAAAAAGTTATATCATATTTTTTGATGTAGTATTTTAAAAATATCACATTCTAGTAAATGAAAATAGAAATTTTATAAAAATAGTTTTTATAATAAAAGTATGTCTCGTCGTAAAACCACGTAACTAACCGTAATCTTTTACGTTATAAATCGTTTTTAATTCGAGTTTCTTATCATTTTGAATTGTCATGAGGCGTATTATTTTTATGTAATGTCAAACCTACTGTAGAAGACGAAATCAATCACCCTGTTATTATCCAAGTGTGTTCATTTATAAAAAGAGTTTGGTTTTAATTACTTATAAGCCAAATTTATACAAAAATCATGTTTTAAACTTAAACAACATGTCAAACATATTTATTAAGCCATTTTTTTCCCATGAAATATATAACAATATAAATAAGAAAAGTGTGTAATTTCATAAACATAAGTGAAAATTTCGTATTTACATATTAAAAATTCCGGGTCTGAAGTGTTGATATAGTTTATATAAAACATGTAAACATATAAAAATTGATGAAAGGTAAAGACATGAAGGTTTTTAGATAACCTTGTTATGATGTTCGAATGGATAAGCTCAAAGTATCTAAACCCTTGTTAGATATAAGCCCTAGCTTTTCCATTTTAAAATCTAGTTTCAACTTTTTGTTTTTTAGAGGACTTTTTTTTTTTTTATTTCTTGATTAATACTTGAAAAAGGTTAGCCAATGCTTGGAAATACCTTAGAATATCTTAGGATGAATGTGTATAAGTGTGTATGGGTTGAATAAAATTTTGTATGGATTGTGTTGGGGATTGGTTTTGAGCCGTGACCTATATAGAGCAAAAAGGGAGGTTTGTTTGATTTTTACAAAGTGTTTTACTTGTATCTTTCTTATGCAATGCATGTATATAAGTAGTAAACATGTAAGACTAGTCAAGGGAACATATCATGGTCATAGGGATGGCTCATGGTCTTAGGGATGGTCATGGGGTATGTCCTTAGGTCAAATAAAACAAGTATGGTGTTGTATTAAAGCGGTATTGCTCAATGACCAATGGAAAGTTTTTCCCTTGTAAAAACAATGTATAAAAGGCAAGAATTTTGGCAAAATAAGTTATAGGTGATATATTTTGAGTAAATTTTATGTATTGGGTAAAAATGTGGGTATTTGTTGAAGCGTAGAAAAGTTTTTGTGGTTCCGAGAGTGCCTAAACGCAATTTATCGCGAAACGTATACACTTTACGTATCCGATAAAAATAAAATGAAAAAGTTAATTATTACTTTCATAATAATAATATAATGATGGCTTGACGTAAACTTTAATTCGTTTGGTGTCCGTTTACATTAATTGATAATTTATAGCTTACGCGATTTAACTTAATTATTATAATTAAAAGTAAATGCATACGAAAAACAAAAAAAAATTATTAGTAAAATATATGACGTTGTAAATGACCTGAAAATACGGAATGTTACAATCAATACAAGCATAACTTTTTCGCCAAAGGGATAAAGGGACAAGAAATGATGATGGTCGAGGTATGCTATAGCAAAAGGAATCAGTTCTCCTGGAGTCCTGTGTGAAACATGTCCATACGTGATACATGGTCCCCCTAACGGCCACTACATCAAATGTAGGGAACTATAAAGAAATGCAAACACTATCATTAGTCTGATTTACACCAACTACCTTTGGTCAGTTGACAACTTGATCTGAAAAAAATTCAAGCCAGCATACAAATAATTCATTGAACTTCAATCACTAATCCATTTTACTCACCCTCCCTCGAATCATAATTATTTCATTGACTTTCTCTTGTTAACCTTCACAACATTCTTCCCTTCCAAATCGGTTGCAATATTGTTGATGTGGCGTTGTTAATGTAAAACTAATGTTTACTGATGTGGCGTTGTTAATGTAAAACTAATGTTTACTGATTATATTAATCAAGGTAAGGTATATGTAGATATATAGTGTGCTACTCTCTTTATTTAAAAAGGTGATAAAAGTTAAAACGATAGCAATTCATTTAAGATATATTTGGTGCATAGATGCATATGACATGCTTAAAAAGTAGAATGCGATGGGCCAAATGATGTTTACATTGTCGACCAGTTTAGTGAGGTGTGACTATTTAGCAAGCAATCCGCTAAATTCAATAATAATACTTAGATGCACTGTCATACATACACCTCAACAATTCAGAAACATTACGCAATGAACAATTAGAAACAACCCGTGTACAACGCAGAAACCGTACGCAATCAACAATTATATACAACCCCACGAAGGTGGGAGATGCTTTTACCCAAAATCAGTTCACGCCCACGCAGCTTATGCCATGAACGTGTACCACCAAGCTAACGGGCATCAACATTTGACAAAATCACTATGCAAGCTACCATTATACGCACTCCATGCGAAAAAAAATTGACACAAGCCGTGTGCAACGCACGGGTCTGCATGCCTCGTCTTTCTAATAAAAGTGCATATCTGTATTGTTATTCTAATAATTTGCACTCTTTGCTACACTTCGGATTATGTTTGAGACTATGGGTGTTTTAAATATATGAAACAAAGGTTATTTATTTATGTAAAGTATTTTTGGGTAAGATTTGTGCTTGCGTTTTATGCCGTTTGAAATAGTTGTTCTTTACCATGCTCTTTGCGTCAGTGTTGCCATTTCTATTTGCTATCTTTAGTTTATTCCGGCTAATATGTGCCTTTCATTATCGCCATAAATATTTTTTGTTTGATTATTAATACATCATTTTGTGTTGTATTTAGGTTGTCGAAGACAATGTTGAGATGAGGATGCTGGGAAAATTTGAAGTGAAACCGTATTCGTGTAACTGTCGGTTAAATTCTGTTTTGCACTTTAGTCCTGACTTTTAAATTTATTCACGTATTTAACAAATCGATGTTGGTATATACTTTCCATGCATTGATTTTATTTTGACATCCGTCAATGTAATGCAAACTATACTTGGGCTCAACTGTTTTAAAGAATCCAGTCTTTTCGTATGGGTAGGGTATCTGTTTGAACGCGATTAAGTGGGTGTCGGAGTTTCCACAATCCAATTTTAATGTAAGTCGTGTGTCAGCTTCAATTAAAAATGCTGTTTGTTTATTAAGAGGCTCTGAATCTGAATCTGACTCGCACATCTGAATCTGAATCTGAGGCGTAAATGTCTGAATCTGAATGAAATAATATTGTTTGTTTTTTGTATAAAAAGTGTCTGAATGATATTAATATATAACAGTTTCATTCGCATGATACATAAACGATTATTAAACATTAAATTTAACAAATGAGTCATTGAACTAACACGACCTAGCAACATATAAATAAGTTGTGTTAAAACAAAACATTCAAAGATATTGTGTCGCCTTTAATCTCGTAAATTAATCATATATTGTTGGTATGTTATGTTCTCATGTTGTTAATCATCTTCGCTATTTCTTAAAACTATCACTGTCAATTAATTTATAATGATAAAATTATGAAAAAAGTCGAATATCTTAGAATATATTTAACATTGTCATGTAACAATTAAAATATTTTTGAAGGAAAAAAATTCAATTTAATACTCAAAATATGCATGCTACTATTTGATTGAAAAAATTAGTTATATATTATTATATTAGTTTATGTTAAGTTTGAGCATTTTTATCATCATCATATTATCATATTTAATATTTTTTATTTTTAAAAAAATAGCGACATAATTATCTCTAAACGTATTATTAATACGAAAGGAAAAGACGGGAAAATATATAATATAAAATAAAAAAAGGAATCAAAGGAAAAAAACAAAGTAAAAAAGCTAAAAGAAAGAAAGAAAAAAAAAGAAGTAAAAAGTTAAAACACATTAAAAGGTAGTAAGACACCCCCTCCCCATCTTGTTGGGTAAGAGGTTTCAGCCTCTGACCGCCTCTGAACGAAAATAAAAAAACAAACGCACTGAATGATCAAAATGTCTGACCTCGTCTGAACGAGAGAGATTAAGAGGCTGTTAAGAGGTATTTTTTTAAAAACAAACACCACCTTAGTTAAATTATTCTTAGGCAGGATTTTTAGCTGGCTATTATGGCGCATGAAATATGCCTTTTTTTGCCAGCCAGTTTGTTAAAAAGTTGTTTTTACGATGAGTTGTCTTTGGGTAGTATTTTTTTAAATGACTGATTTTTAGTAGATGAGTTACGTGATGAGTTTAAACGTCCAAAATATATGGAAACTTTTATATTAGAGCAAATTGTGCCAGTACATGATTCGTAAACATTTTAACGAAAATTACATTGAAAATTCTACATATGCCATTTAAGTCATGGCTCGCCCGAATATGCTACGCCCAAGTTGTCGTGGTCAATATATTATGGGAAATCCTCATCTTCGTTATTCTCCTCTATGTGATTTTCATCATGCCATTCTTCATATCTTCTTCTGATTGCAACCATTTCTTTACGATGTTACATGTCAATTTGTTTTAGCCTTTGTATGTGCACTTTGATGAGGTGTCATTTTATATTTTTTTTCAGGGTCATTTAACCCCAAAGTCATGCAAATATACCAAAATATTATACTTAATTGTTTCTTTTTGATGTTTTAGCATTTGGAAAGCATTTGGAGGAAAAACACATGACTTGGGCTTAATTCGGTAAGAAAATGGACGAAAATACAACACTTCAAGTTTGCGACCCCATTCTGATGCCTTCACCAAAAGTGCCCAAAAAGTAAAGTTTTTGATCAAAAGTGTGACTTCTCAGTGCGTGGAGACGGCGTCATAAATTTACCTTGACGCCGCCAGGATTGAAGAGCGACGGCGTCACCACGAATTGTGACGGCGTCAAAATAGTCGACAAGAAGAACCCTTTGGAAGATTCGGCGGGCTGACGGAGTCTGCAAAGTTGCAATGATTGCCATTAATGTGTTTCAAGAGATTAAATGTTGAGAAAAGCTTAAGTTGTTTTTAAAAAGGTGATTCAATAAAAGGTTTTAAACAAGGGCATTTTGGAAACTGGTTAGTTTACAAAGTGTACTCTTGATAACATTGCGTGAGGACACGGCAATCCTTTAGTTTGGGGAATTTTGATAAATGCTAAATTGTATATGTAAATTACCCGGGATTTTGCCAAATAAAAGCCAAGAAAATGCCAAGAGAATATAAAAAGTGTGCTTTTGTGTCTAATTGTGCAGGAAAGGATTAAAAGGACAAAAAGAAGAAAAAACAGTCAAAAAACCGACAAGGAACGAAAGAGACAAGAAAAAGAGTGAAGAAACAGCCAAAGATCAAAGCCGGATCAGCCGATACAGCAAGAAAGGAAGTCAAAGGACAAAATAATAAAGAAAAGGACTAAATGTGACAAGTCTTCAAAGTCTCAAGGGTTCTTATTTGGATGTTTGAAGTTTCAAGGACCAAAGTTGCAAAAGAAGAAAGTGTTGTATAAAGGAAGAAAGAGAAATCTCAACCACAAGGGCCAAAACTGCCATTTTCAAACTTTCTTTATAACTAGAAAAGACGGGGTGCAATCACAGGGACTAATTTTGTCAACTCTCCATACTTTTTAAACTGAACCCGCGTTTCTCGTAACAACCTAACAACCCCAAACAGAATTTCCCACGTTTTCTTAACACAAACCCAATTTCGATTTTTCCCTCCCCCGCTCCTCTATAAATGTCCAAGCCTGCTCATACACCCTCCCCAATCATAAACGCCCACGTGGCAACAGCTCATTGGCCAGGACACCTCACTAATCTCATCAAACGGCTATAATTAGCCCGCAATTGATCAAGGGTCGAGATTTAAGGGATTATTCTAGAAATCTTCACTCCTCTTCATAAATCCTCTATAAATAGGAGTGTTATGTCTCACTTTTTCTGTTGTTGTTTTGTTTTTAAATTTCTAGTTTGTAATTTTCTCAAAATTAAGCAATTTCTTTCAAGCTTTTAGTTAATAAGCTCTTAAGCTCTTGTACTCTCCTCTTACATCTTGTACTTCTTCATTTGTGAAATACATTCAGTTTACAAGCTTATTGTGTTCCTAGTTTTCAATTCCAAGTCGATTTTACTCAAATAAGCTCTTAATAAGTTCTTTTGAGTTTATTACTGTTCATAAGCTAAATTTTAGTTCAAATCCTGTTTTTAAGAAGTCATTTACTAATTCTAATCATCTACATTCTAAGCATGATTACTTGAGAAGTATTGTTTCATTTTGGGAAGCAAAAGGAGAAATAAGCTAAATTCTAGCTTATTGAGGTTTAGAGGCAAGGTGCCATTAGGATTAAGTTTTTTGAGGTCATTCACTCTACAAGAGTGGCCCTAGTTCTGAGACTCCATAACTTTCAGGTTTCAATTTCATAAATCTCAAT
>BQNB010027152.1:5123-57891 GCA_026074375.1 Tanacetum coccineum | reverse complement strand
CTTCTGAGCCTTGTACCAATTAGAATGGGCAACAAGGACATTAGGAGGAAGCTCTTGTCCAGCAAGCGGAATTGGCATAGCAGGTATTGGCTGCTCCAAGTATGGTAACTTGTCTTCAACTGATAGCACAATCCGAAGATTGCGATACCAGTCCATGAAGTTAGGTCCGATCAATCTTTGCTTTTCAAAGAAAGCCCTGAAAATCAAATTGTTTACGACTGTGGTAGTCATTTGCAATCAGAAAAAGTTCAAATAATTAGTATTTTTGATAATTAAATTCTTAAAAGAATTAACTATTCAATTAATTACTAATAAGACTAAGATCCAACTTGTCCTCCCACTTATTACCGAAGGTCTGACCAACGTGTAAACAAGTAGGGCAAGAGGTAAGTGATGAACGTTAATTGCATAGAATACAACTTTTAGTTTTATGAGACTTATGACATTAGTAACTCTTATAGTAATGTCAAGTGCATATTTCGTCTCATCTTATGCCTCGGGTCCGAGGTCTGACCAGGTAACTCGATTTAAGTCGACCAAAAAAGAACGTGTAAAATTTAAAAAAGGTCTGACCAATGGAAAATTTGCGCCATGGGTTGGAAAGGCCCTGAGGTCTGACCAAAGAAGTCAATCCAAATGCACGTGTTCTTACTTTGGCTGGCATAGACTTAAAATTTACACATAAGGGGTATACGCATAAAAGTGTCACAAGGCGTGTACAAAGAGGCATGCAAACAACTTTGTAGCACTTATTTTAAAAACTTTTATAAATGATATTGTAGCAATACATGGGTTCTCGGTAACTCCAATCGAACGCACAAAGAAGCGAAGAAACATGTCAGCGCGAATCTTATTAAAAACATGACTTCTTTTGGGAGCCTAGGCGTCTCGCCTTAAACTTTCATTTATAGTTTGTTCTAGTGGATGAGCCGTACTTCCCCACAATTCATAATGTCCATTTTTTAATTAATCAAGAAATCAAGTTTCATATGTTTAGTGTCTTATTAATTTTCTCAAAAACAAGTTTTCCACGAAACAAATAGCAGGTCACAATGAACATGTTATTAGGCGTGTAATTAATAGATCAATTTTAATATCATCTTTCTCTCTAAGTATTAGTCCATATTGCATACATTTAGGCGTGTACATGATGTAATCAAGTAAGCTATTATGCACATAAGTAGACAAATACAAAGATGACATTAATTAAACAAACATCACATGTAATATCCAAGTTCTCAAGCGAGTCTTCCCCAATTAGAGAACTATAAGACCCTCACTAGGTTTTTATCTATGTGCCTAGATCGCCCCATTAATCACAAGAAATGATTGGGTGGGTCTTATGACCGAAAAAAAGAAACAACCATCAAACTAAATGTTTAAAAGATCTAGTTTCAAATAAAAGATTTTGTCACCATAAAAATCAAGATCTTTTAACCAAATAGTGTGATTTTCATTCCTTAATATAAGAATAATTAAAAAGGAAACTAAAGTACTAAATTAACAGATTAATTATCATTCCTTTTTAACCTATATTAACTTTTAACATACATCAAGATCTAAATCTACTTATTTTATTTAATTATGGCAAGGATTTGCATATCATTGCCATATTTGCAAAAAACCAATAAATAAAATAAAAACGCAGCAGATCAAGCATGTGAATTAAATCTAGGCGTGTACATTGAAGTCATGATATAATTCAAGTGTATAATCTATCACATCATACGAGTAAGGCTCGTGATGCCACTGTTGGAATTTAACAATCACATAACCATTATGACCACGAGTATCGCAGCGGAATGGATCTACATATGACATGATAATTAACACACATAATAAGTAAATTAGATTACGTACCTTTGTTGAATGACAAAGCAATCAAACGAGAACGAATCAAACTAGTTACTAAGATGTCACCTCTACGAGTGCTCACACAAACACGTCAATCAAGTACACCCGGATGCTAGCCTACTTCACGTGTATTCCCAAACAACCCTTGTAACACAAACCTACTGAATCCAAGTACCAAAACCCACTCCAAAGGACTATACCGAAAATCAGTAAAGGAAACTAGGGTTTCCAGCAAATTCGGTTCAACCGAATTTGGCAGCTTCAACCGAAAACCAACCAAACAAACCCTGGATCGTTTCTACCTGTTGACACACCTCAAAAACCTGTAAACCAACCCTATGAACCCATTGTAGATTTCTTGGGATCGAACCACACTTCAATAACCTCTTTTGAGGTTACCGAAAACCAAACAACAACAATGGGGTGAACCGAAAATCAGATAAACCCTAATTAGGGTTTATGAAACTCGGTTGAAAACTTGGAGAGGTGAGGAGAGATTGCAACTGATTTTGGGAGAGTTGTGATGTTTGTGTGTCGTGCAAATAAGCTAGGGGGTGAGGGTTTTTATACCCTCCAAACCCAAGACATGATAAGAGTAAATTTGAGAACTCAAATCTTATCACAACTCTCTTTTCTCCTTATCACCTAGGTCCAACTTATGTAGACACTCTCTAGGCCTCGTGAGTATCTAAAGATTTGTTCTTAGATTAAAGAAATATTTAAGGCCCGATCTTTAAGCCTTCATTTGTAAACTAGGGTATATTACAAATTTTGTTCTTAAAGTTTTCAAAAATTATACTCTGGTCACCGAAAACAACTTTTTACAACGATTCTTGAAGCTGACGTGGTAATGCAAAATAGCCACCGAAGCAAACGATCGTTAGTTTTTCCCGTTAAGTGGCCTCACGTGCCCTGCACATGAGGGCGCTTTCGTCTTCTTTGTTTTTCGGTTGAATTTACTCACCTACAAAGTTGATTTTTCCAAGGCTTATGATTCGATAAGGTGGGATTTTTTAGAAGATGTGCTTAGAGCTTTTGGTTTCGGTTCTAAATGGTGCTCGTGGATTCGGGGTTGTTTACACTCTGGTATGGCTTCGGTCCTCCTTAATGGTAGTCCAACGTCCGAATTCCAATTTCATTGTGGGTTGAAGCAAGGAGATCCTTTGGCCCCATACCTTTTTATCTTAATTATGGAGTCTCTTCATCTTTCGTTATCTAGGGCCATCGAGGCGGGGATTTTTAAGGGCATCAAAATTGGTTCGTCTCTTAATATTTCCCATCTTTTTTATGCGGATGATGCGGTCTTTATTGGTGAGTGGTCTATTGCTAATCTATCTGGTATTACTCACATTCTTCATTGTTTTTCTTTGTTGTCCGGCCTCTCGATCAATCTTAAGAAAAGTCACCTTCTTGGAGTCGGGATTCGAAGTGAGGATGTTAATGCTGCAGCTTTATATTTTGGTTGTTCGACTATGAAAACCCCTTTTAAATACTTAGGGGTGATGGTTGGAGGTAATAGCTCGACTCTTCAGGCATGGGACGATACGATTGGTAAACTTAAGGCTCGTCTATCTAATTGGAAACTTAAAACTTTATCTGTTGGAGGAAGGCTTACTCTTTTAAAGTCGGTTCTTGGGTCGACACCTATTTATAATATGTCCATCTATAAGGTTCCTAAGTCGGTGTTACAAACGATGGAGTCCATACGTAGAAATTTTTTCAATGGTGTTCAATGCGACGAGAGGAAAATAGTGTGGATCAAATGGGCCAAGGTTCTTGCGTCCAAGAAGTATGGAGGTTTAGGTGTCTCAAGTTTTTATGCTTTAAATAGGGCGCTCCTTTTCAAATGGGTTTGGAGATTCATATCACGGGATAATTCATTGTGGTGTCGTCTCATCATGTCTATGCATGGCTCCTCATTATATAAATTATCTCCGTTTCGTTACTCGACTTGGAAATCCATTATTCGGGAGGTGCATATGCTTAAAGATCGTGGTGTGGACCTGATTTCTCACTGTCATATTCGTGTGGGTAATGGTTTGTGCACGCAATTTTGAATGGAAGTTTTGGATTGTGATACTCAACTTTCGTGTTATTTTCCACGAATTTAAGCTTTGGAAATTAATGAAAGATTGTATGTGCTGATAAACTGCAATTCTCAGTTACCTCTTCTCTTCGACTCATGTTAAGGAGAGGTTGAATCTTCTTCTCAATTACTCTTCTTCAAACATATATTGAAGGGAACATTGTTGTCTAATATAAGGAAGATGGGTGTGGGAATTAAATGGGGAAGGAGTTTTTTCTTACGGGTCAAAGATGTTCGCATTCTTCTTTGAGAATGTTTACGTTGCCGAAAGCCCAACTGCTACTCGAGGGTTAAAATATGTTCCAATAAAAATAAATTGTTTTGCTTGAAGGTTTTCCTGGATCAATGCCTACTCGATCCAATTTACAACATCGTGGGTCCTAGTTTTCTGATCGTTTATGTCCCATTGCTCCTCTGCTTCAGGAGATTCCTCGCAACTTGTTCTTTCAGTAGCAAGATTGAGCTACGGATATCGTCAGCTCGTATGCCGCTGGTGGAGATCTAACATTGACGCCCATGTTCATATGCTGATGGGCTTAATAGTTCACTTCCATCCGATTAAGCACTAAGTTAAAGATTTGCTGTAAGGAGTTCTTTTTAATAACTGGTGGAGCGTATGGATGTTCGTAATCATTCTCTTCTCGTTCGAAAGCCCTTCGTAAAGATGTTATTTTTGACGATATTGTTTCGCGCTCTTTCACTTGGTGCCTTTCTACCAACGGGCATTTGGTCCAATGGTATTGAGGTTTTACCCTCCTAGGCAAGGTCTCATGTTCGAGTCTTGTCTAGCGCGATAGGGGTTTCCTCCCGCGTGTGTAAATGGAAGGGTGCCATTGCCTTCTGGGCTGGACCCAACCTGGTTGTGTGGGCTCGCTACGCCTTCTGGGCTAGGGGCCATGTAGCCACAAATTGCCGTTCCAAAAAAAAAACTTAGTGCCTTTCTAAATGTAATTGTATTTTTAGTTGGGATAGTTGGTTGTAACACCCCTATTTGATCTCTTTGTAATTCTTTTTCTAGCTTCTTGCTAGTTGGTTTTATAATAGTTGTCGTTCTAAAAAAACGCAATGAATATACTTCAATCGTTATCGGGCTATGCAAAATAGATGGTTTTCAAATAGGAAAGAAAGAAAAACATAAAATCCTACAAAATCATTTTTGTAATTATTATTCTAATAGCACTTTCTGAGGCTCATAGCATTTTTCAAACCTTTTGTGTTATTCATGATTTCATGTGTAGTTTTTCATAGAGAAAAAGACGGTTATAGTAAAAAATCTAAAAGTTGTTCCCTACTATATGGTCAATTTTTAAAGAGAAATGCTAGAGCCACAAACAAACTTTTACAAAAAGTTTTATAAAATAATTTGTCATACAACTTGTCGATACATGTAAGAGAGAGAATTCAAAAGTAACTTCGAGAATGTCACTAATTACATGACAAATCATTTTGTAAAACTTTTTGTGAAAGTTTATTTGTGGTTCTAGTATTACTCATTTTTAAAAGTATTCCTAACATGGTCATACTCAACTTCTCAACTTCATCCAATGGTCGCCACGTGGTAATTTGCAAGTACAATTCACTTTAGGTTAGATGCAGGTATGACTCACTATTGTGGCCCACAACACTCAACCACTTTCTTTATCTTATCTCTCACCAAATGCTCAACCGACGGCTGCTCAACCCACAAGTGCTCAACTGACGGCTACCTACTTTTTACTTTTTGCTAATAATGTTAAATGTCCAAAACACCCTTATAACTTTTTTTTTCTTTCTCTTTCTTGTTTAAATGAAATTCCTCAAGCGTTAAAAAGAAAAGTTACTACTATGATATCTATGTTGACCAACTTATGCACTAACAGATGCTCTTAGAAGTACCATAAAAGTAACTTGAAGAAATAACACTTGTAATTTATAAGATTCTTGATTATAACTGTTCAAATGATTTGAAATTGTTCAAGGTAACTAGTTAAGAATCATTAAATCTCATAATGTGTCACCCGATGATTTATCATAGGTTCTCATCGGAGGGCAAAAGTTTCATCTTTGCATATTTGGTTTTTCGGATCTTCCAAAAGGGATGAGCTTTTAACCATATGATTTACAACTCTCTTAACGAAATGAGTGAAATCGAATTTGTTAAAATGAATATCTAACTAAAAGTCTTCATGCCCTACATCAAGTAGAACTTATGAGTGAAATGAGACCTTCGAAATAGAGGGATGACGTATCTCTTGTGTGTCTCACCAACATAAGCAGCAAAATGGCCTTTCTTTTTGTAGCACCTGGGAATCCATTCTTCTTTGGTGTAAATCAATCTGTTAGGTGGATTTGGAAGATAAACAAGAAAGAGAAAGAAAAAAAGTTACAAGGGTGTTTTGGACATTTAACATTATTAGCAAAAAGTAAAAAAAGTAGGTAGCCGTCGGTTGAGCATTTGTGGTTTGAGCAGCCGTCAGTTGAGCAATTGGTGAGAGATAAGACAAAGTAGTAGTTGAGTATTGTGGACCACAATCGTGGGCCATGCCTGCATTTAACTCAAAGTATAACGTACTTGCAAATTGCCACGTGGCAAACAATGAATGGAGTTGAGCAGTTGAGGAGTTGAGCGTGATCATATTAGGAAGATTTTGAAAAATTAAAACCGTCATTTTCTCTTTTTCATACCATAAAATTTTCATTTAATTAATTTATTAAATGCATGGCTAAAAATGACATTTTATTAACCTGAATACATATTTATTATACCTATCATAAAATGCACAAGATTTGTTTGTGATATTTATTGTCTATCTCTTTAAAGTTTAAGCAAAGATATTCGAAAACAAAATATTATTTTTACAACGTGCGTTCATACGTGGGTTTTTAACTAATAATTTCGGTAAAGCATAAAACAGAGATGATAGTTAGAAGTTCAAATTTGCAAAAAGTATGTTTGACTTGCGATCTAAAGATCATTTCGTTGTGCTGTCCATTTAACCTTCTGTATTTATCTTTGTAACATGAGCTATAAGACTGTCGAATATGTCGACTTGTGTTTTGGCAAGTTTAACACACATGTGCACCGAAACAAATAAGCAAGTAGTTAAAGTGATTTAGTGCCAAATGAAAATTCTTATCATTTGCCTACTGACTTACAATCACTTAATTGAGGAATACCTTACGCTCAAACAAATATCGCCTAACTACTAGAAACATACCAATGAGATTATGGATTTAAAACTAAGTTTCATATGTTGTGTTATCTTATGGTATTAATAAAACATAAAAATCTAACAATTGTCAAAGCTCAAAAGAAAAAGTGAGTCAAGCAACAAGTTTTTTTGCTCATCCCACATCATGGTGTGAAAAAAGCAGATAGATGAAGTTGGTTATAAATAGGAAGGTTGGGGGCTCTTATGTAAATAGGCTTGGTTGAAATTTTTTAAATCATCAACTTACATGTACTTTTGGATTATAACCTTTTAAGTTCTTAAATCAAAAGTTTATGTGTGTAGATGCTTTTTCAAATCTCAACAAGTTTGCTCAAATAATATAAAAAGTTTTTGCAATACCGATTAACAGCACAAGTCCTAGCTATTGTTGATGTGGTTTGTATCTGGTTTTAAAAGGCCATCATATTTGTGTCGCTTTAAGTCATTCTTAAAAAACGACATACTTTTCATAGCTTTTACAAAGGCGTGAGACATGCCATCCGCCCCCATCACGTGCCATGCCTCACAACTTTTATAACATTGCTTTGTATTGCGTTTATTAAAGAGGTAGAAATTTTTAACTAGCTTATGTATACCATTCCAACTAACAACGAAGTTCCTCTTTTAGTAGAGGTAGAATATGGAAATAAAAAAAACAAATACAAAGATTCGTATGTGCAAGTTATGATTTGTTTCATTTTTGGATTTACGATTAATCTTGGAAACAACGAGTTGTAGGTTTTCTCGACTTACAAGTATTAAACACGTTCACATACTCTATAGGCCATATGGTTTTGATCAGCAATCCCGATATTTAAATGTTTGGATTATTACCCTGCTTATTCACAGTGCGATTTCTCATTTAACCGTTGATTACAGAATCACTTATATGTTTTTGCAAAAAACGATGCTCTATCTTTGGTTTCATGAGTTGACATCTTTACGATTTATTCTAGTTTAACTTGCTGTATATATTTTGATGTTCGTATGGTGATAACGGAAAATATCGAGGATTGTAAAATATTGTTATTTAAATGAATTTTGGTCGTCCTACATCGGAATGAAATGTGAAGAAAAGTAACTAGATGAAGTCGGTAAAATAAAAATATAGGAAGTAAGGATGGTAATTCGGGTCGGGTTTAGCTTGGCGGTTTCTTGTTGACAGGTTGGCGGGTCAGAAAATCTCAACCGAAACCTGACCTATTTAAATAATGAGTCAACTATGTCAACCCTAACATGTTTACACATAACCCGAACCTGACATATTTAACCCGTATATATATTTGGGTTAGCGAGTTAAATAGGTTACACGGGTTGAATAGGTTAAACGGGTTTCAGATTGACCCATTTAACCCGTTTTATATACAAATGTCAGCACATTATGTTGAGTTGTGAAGGCTTATCCCACATCGGTAAGATAAGTAAACTGAAGAGGAGTTTCAGACTTATAAATATCCTTCTCATTGTAATTGTAAACTTGGACCTAGGTGTGTGTGTCTCATTGTATCTTGAGTGTGTTTGTTTGTACCCCGTGCAGCTTAGCACGGGTTGTGAAGCTTAGCACGGGCTGTGCAGTTGGGCACGACCGTACAGTTTGGCAAGAGCTTAATAATATCTCTCTGGTTTGATCTCGTAGACTGCCATTATCCCACATCGGTAAGATAAGTAAACTGAAGAGGAGTTTCAGACTTATAAATATCCCTCTCATTGTAATGGTAAACTAGGACCTGGGTGTGTGTGTCTCATTGTATCTTGAGTGTGTCTATTTGTACCCCGTGCAGCTTAGCACGAGTTGTGCAGTTGGGCACGACCGTGCAGTTTGGCAAGAGCTTAATAATATCTCTCTGGTTTGATCACGTGGACTGCCACGACTATCCTTGTCGTGGATACCACGTTATATCTTGTGTCGATTTACTTTTCGCTTTTTATCTTCTGTAAGCCTTATTTGTGTTCTTTATTGTTCTTACTTATTTGGTTATTTTTTGTGTGATCCTTTGTCGTGGGTAAAATATCCCAACAAGTAGTATTAAGAGCCGAGGTTCGAGAAGAAGGAATCATATAACTTGAAGGAGGCCATTACGAGAAGAACAAAGACTTTGTGCTTGGTTTGTCATATTCTACACAACGGTGGTAGAATTGACATTGTGGGTTACGATAAACAATGGCAGAAGACGTGAAGTTAAATATCGACAGAGTCAAGAGGTGTTAGTAGACATTTCATAGAGGATTACAGAGCATGGGTTGAGTTCAGAAATCACTCAGAGCCCATGTGGGAGCTCAAATACGAGCGAGGGGTCCAAAACCAGTGGGAGCTTCGAGGATTATGTAAGATCAAATAAAGATTGATGCTCTGAGAAGCAACTGCTTGGTTATTTGCCTACAGTTGGTGTAGCAACAATCAAATGAGAGTCTAGTTTATGGCAATTGTGTAATCCAAAGAGAGGTGAGAAAAACTTGTGAGAGAGTTTTGTGAGGATATTGAGAGTTGAAGCGTCTCAATTTTATAATCAAAAATCTATATTAAGTTTTTCTATAGGATTAGGCAGTTGAATAAACAAGCAAAGAATTGAGAATGGAGGATGATGTCTTACCATAGAGATAGAGAGTTCAGGATACCTTGTATCAAAAGTCTCCTAGCCCTGTGTTTGGTTAGTGGCGTGTTCTGTATGTTCGGCGGTACATGAAGGTCAAAGCAGTAGCATTATTAAAGGGAATGTGGTTTGAAGTTTACGGAGATTACTTGAGATAGACATGAGTGAAGTGATCAGCCTTCAAGTGGGAGATTGTTGAGTTGTGAAGGCTTATCCCGCATCGGTAAGATAAGTAAACTGAAGAGGAGTTTCAGACTTATAAATATCCCTCTCATTGTAATTGTAAACTTGGACCTGGGTGTGTGTGTCTCATTGTATCTTGAGCTTAGCACGGGTTATCCAGTTGGGCACGACCGTGCAGTTTGGCAAGAGCTTAATAATATCTCTCTGGTTTGATCCCGTGGACTGCCACGACTATCCTTGTCGTGGATACCACGTTATATCTTGTGTCGATTTACTTTTCGCTATTTATCTTCCGTAAGCCTTGTTTGTGTTCTTTATTGTTCTTAATTATTTGGTTATTTGTTGTGTGATCCTTTGTCGTGGGTGAAATATCCCAACACATTACACGGGGTTAAACGGGTTTGCAAGTCGACCTGTTTAACCCCTTTAACACATATAATAAAATATAAATAAATTTTAATTTAAGAAAAAAATTTAAACGAGTTGACGGGTCGACCCGCTTAATTTATTCTCAACCCGAACCTGACATGTTTAATAAACAGGTCAGATTGGTCGACTCAAACCCAACCCGAAATCTATTAGACTCAAACCGAACTGGTTAATTTTCGTGTCGGTTTCAAATCGGGTTAAAAATTGCCACCCCTAAAGGTCTCATTTAAATGTAAGATAGGCTCAATTAGTTGAAACTTCCTAATTTAGCGAGCAACAAGTGTTTTTGGCTAATAATTTATAAGTTCTTAAACTAAAAATTCATGTGGCGTGTTAATTTTTTCAAATCTCAACAAGTTGCTCAAATCATATAAATATTGTTGCACTACCTCATTAGCTAGCTTACAATGAATTACGAGTAACTCACAAGTCACCAGGCTTTGTTGATGTGTTTTTATTAGCTTTTCATAAGAAGGTGAAATGTTTTAGCCAAGCTTATGTTTTGCTAATGACAATCATGATCATTCTTCAAGCTTAGAATCCAACTAACAAATTAGCGCATACTCTATAGCTTAGCTTTTGATAAGCTAGTCGTGATATTTAAATGGCCACTACGTTATGAGTTTACACTTGCTTGTTTGAATTGCGATTCAAATTCACGAACACTTGATAACAAAGATTCACTTACACTAACACTAAGAGGGAAATGAGATAAGAGAAATGGAAGTGAATCAAATTCCATTGTTTGGTAGGGTAGAGAAATAAAAAAGTGAAGAATTAGTAAAGTATTAATAGTGTAAATTTTAAACTTATATTTCCATTACTTTTGGTTAAGAATTTGGAGAAATGAGAATAGTTTTCGTTATATTTTCCACAAATATGTATTTTTCCGTTTGCAACTCACAAGTGTATTTTAGTTACTACTCGTAATTCATTTGTCACCATTAGGGGTGTTAGTCGAGTCGGGTTCAAGTCAATTCGGGTCGGGCAAAGTCAAGTCATGGCTAAAAACAACATACCCAAACTCGCCCTTATTTGAATTCGAGTTAGTCGGATTCGGGTTAATTTAGGTCGGGTCAAATCGGGTCGGGTCCATTTTGGTTCGGGTCAACCGTAATATAAGTATTTCTTATTTTTACTCTTTTAGATAGATAATTTATAAAATTTATATTAAAAAATAAAAAAAATCATTATTCGATTCAATCGGGTTGATCCGAAACAGAGTTTCCCAAACATTTTCAACCCGATAACCAACCTTATTTAGTATTCGGGTTGCTTGGGTTGACCCGAATATTTTTTTGACCCGGGTATCCCGACTCGAATAAGCTTAATCGGGTTTGGTTCAAGTCGGCTTTTTTGACACCTCCAGTCAAAACAATGTTAAAAAAATCAAAACAAATACAATTTTGCGTATTTCTCAGGTTTAAGTCTCTATTGTTATCAAACAGTGCAATTCAACATATTTGTCTACTGATTTATTCTCTGAATATCTATTCTATGCTTCATTTATAATCTTTGAAATTCTCTTTACTAAACGTGCCCTCAACATAATGGCGTCACCTGCACTGATGTCCCTATTTGTTATGCTTCTTTTCACTAGAAGGACATATGAATAGTAGATAGTGTGTGTTTAGGTTTTAAGTGAATGTTATATAGTGTAAGAAATTGATTTGGTATCCCACAGTAAGTAAGTTGCAATTTGAAGAGGAGGGTATAATATAAGATAAGCTTTGTTTAAATTTTTAAACAATAACTTGAGTTTGCTATATTTAAATCTTTTTTAAGTTATAAATATTGCTTTCTTCAGTTATGATTTTTAATATAAAGCGACTTTTTGTTTTGTTTTAAAAAATTTAACAATTTTTTAACTATATAGTCTTGCACTCACACACAAGTCGCAAGTACTGATTGGTGTAATTATATTAGCTTTTCATATAAAAAGGTAAATAGTTTTAACCAGCTTATGTTTAAGCCATGACTAGCATTACACTCAATGTTTTAAAACCCGGGTTGATCCGATCAGTTGAACCGTGAATAGGCTCGGAGACCGAGCCGGATGTGACCGGGTTTTTGCTTGATAGAGAATCGGATTGAACCGTCGGTTTTGCGTTGACCCGGTTTAAAAACTCGGCCGGTTCATGACTTTTTTGTATAACAATATAACAAAAAGTTTTTTTTCAATAAGTTTTTCTAAGTTTAATCGACAAATTCAAGTGATGATAACTATTATTAGTTAAAATAGAGTTAAAACTAACTTAACATCAACTAATATTACCTTATTATAGTTTATTATAACTTAAAATCATAAAATTGATTGTTTTTGCAAATCTTTCCTCTAATTTTATAAATATGGAACAAAAAATTAAAGTTTATCAATAAAAACTTAATATCTTTTATAGGTTTGATTGAACGTAAGATTGAACATGTGATCATATAACACTATATAAAAAAAAATACATATATATATATTGAATCGGTTTGACCTGACGGTTGAACCGATGACCCAGTGAACCGGCTACTAAACCGGATCAATTGAAAATTCGGGTTTTAAAACATTGATTAACAATACACGTAACAAGTAATCATTTCTTTTAAGTAGAGTTAATATGACCATGAGAAAACAAATAAAAAAGATTAAACACTTATACGTACAAGTAATCTTGGCCACGATGAACGGGTTGCCAACCGTGGTATTTATATTTACAACTAAACAGTAGTAGCATGAAAATAAAGTACGCAATGAATATACTTTCGTCGTTATCGGGCTATGCAAAATAGATGGTTTTCGAATAGGAAAGAAAGAAAAACATAAAATCCTACAAAATCATTTTTGTGATTATTGTACTCTAGCTCTTTCTCAGGCTCATAGCAATTTTCAAACCTTTTGTATATAATTCATGCTTTCATATGTAGTTTTTAAATACTCGTAATAAGAACTACTATCAACTTATTTTAAGAACTTATGTTTTAAAATGTTACCAATTACTTAGACGCAATTATAAGACTGAGACCAATTATAATCATGAATTAGGCTTATAGTTGGAAGACGCTCATGACCATAAATAGATGGAAGTTTTATATTCAAGTTATGAATTCTAGAGTCATAACCTTTAGACTTCTCTTACATGGCGTATCGTATTCATGGTATCATGATATCCCTTCACGATTAGTACACTTTGATTCTTCTAACAGTTAATATCTACCTCATCATATTGTTTGGTGGAGGTGGTTGGTTTCCATATATTACATCATAAAAGTATGTTTATAATCTTTTATTACAGATTCGTACGTTCCTCAATTATCTACGCCCGGTGCTTATGATCGATGCTGCGCATTTAAAGGGTCTATACAAGGGGACAAATCTCGTAGCTGTGGCCATGGATGGAAACAATCAGATTGTGCCAATTGCATTTGGTATATGCAAAGGGGAAACAGGTCCATGTTGGTCATGGTGGATGTCCGTACTAAAAGAATGCATTGGTGATCATCCCAACTTGCTATTCATATCTGATAGGCATGCTGCTATAGCTTTGGCAGTAGAAAAAGAATTCCCTTTAGCATTTCATGCTGTATGTTGTCGTCATCTTATGATGAACTTAGGATTGAAAAACAAAAAAAGAAAAGGTTTATTTTGGAGCATATGCAAGGCGTATACACGAGAAGACTATGCAACAAACATGAACACACTACAAATTGTTCAGCCTGATGCACATGAAAAGCTTTGTAGAGCTGGTCCTCAAAGATGGTCACGAGCGCATTGCCCTCTAGTGCGTTACAATTATATGACATCAAATAGTGTGGAGTCTGTCAATGCTTGTAGTGTAATATATAGAAAAGAGCCCGTGTTAAAGTTAGCGGAGACGTACCGTGCGATGGTGCAAGAATGGTACTATAAACGTCGACAATTGGCAGGTATTATTCTACAAAAACATAATATACAACTATTTTTTCGTTGATAACAACTTCTATATTCATTCTTGTTTATCTACCATTGTAGCAAATATGACGTACGAAATAACAGATTGGGCAGCAAACAAAGTGGAAAAAAAAGATGAAAAGTGCGACATGGGTTGTTAAAGGTGTTAACGCATATCAATACGAAGTTTCTGACGGTCAGTACATTCGTGAGGTCAACTTACAAACAGGCATTTGTGGATGTCGTAAATGGCAACTATCAGGGCTTCCGTGTGGTCACGTAATAGCTATAACACGTTTTTTGGGTTTGACGGATTGTGTGAATTATGTGGCAGATTGGTTTAAAAAACCAAAATATCAAGCCACTTATTCTGACTCAATTCATTCCCTTGGAAATATGCAACAATGGGAATTTCCAGAGAATATTCAAAAAGCTATTCCTCCTCGCATGGACAACCCACAACCTGGACGTCCTAAAAATACAAATCGTATAAAATCTCAAGGAGAGGAGCCAAGAATAATACGTTGTACCAGATGCACACAAACGGGACACAGACGTGATCAATGCGGTCAACCCTTTGTCGTTCAACCGCCTGTCAACACACGTACACACAATGATCAACAATTTACACAAAACAACCAACCATCTTTCAACAACCCAAGTCAACAGTCTGACAACACTTTCAATAATATTAACGTCGACACATCACAACAATACGCTGACACCACATACCCATCACAACCTTACTGTCAAACACCATACCCATCGCAACCTTACGACCAACATTTTGCAAACACCTCTCAACCATACACTGGACATTACACAGAATCATCTCAAATGTATGAACAATACAACTCTCAGCAGTATGATGCGCAACATCTAGATGATATAAACACGAATGGTTCAAATAGTTGGTTTAACTCGTTTGGGTTCTAGAAAATTGTATGTTATTATGCTTTCTGTTGGTTTGTTGTTAAATTTTAATGTGTCATTTTAGTGATGTAATATATTTGTATTTCAATTCAACTATTTATGTACCTACAATAAACACTGCATTACTAATTAAACTTTATATCTATAAATATTGTAAACAACACAATTAAAGGGGTAATGACAATAATATCTACTGCAATTTATACAAATTGAACAGTAACTACAAACATGTTTATGGCAAACCAATGACTAGACATGTCACAGACACAAGTATACAAATTATTATTGTAGACAATTTATGTCATGAATTTGACAAATCAATGAAAAGTTGGACAGATAAATCACATAATAGAAACATTGATTTGACAAGTCCCTGACACTAAGTGGATCACGTACCATTGTACGCGATTTATCATATATATATGACAAACCAATGTTATATTGGAAAACACAATCACTACAAATACATACTTGACTTGACAAGTCACTGACATTAATAATAATTGATATATTGATTATTTTTTGTAGCATGTAATGTCCTTGTTCTAGTGTGTAACAATAAAATAATTGATATATTGAAAAAACAATATGATGGGTACAACTTTAAAATTCGCAATTATTATATATATACCAGTATACAACTCCATATTTTCAATAAATTCATTTCAATTAACATTTCTTACATTCCAAAGATGTCGACTTCATCAAATACTACTTTCGAGTTCGATGTAAATCACAACGAAAAATTTAAACTTAACCCCCTAACCTACCAACATGGTTCATTACTTAATATTTACGTTCCACAAATGGGTTTTGAAGATATGGTTAGCTATCTAAAATGGAAAATACCAAGACAATTCAATACTCTTTACTACATGTTGCCACCAAACTACGCATTATCAGGTATGAAACAAATTAAGAATGATTATCATACTAATGTTATGTATGACATTGCAAAAGTTGCTGGGAAGCTCCAGATTTTCGTTTCTCATACTCAAATAGATTTAAGCACGGTGTTGATTCCAAACGATGGTTCTTTGGAAGAATCATTTGCAGGTGTCATTTCTAAGGAAACTGAAATAAAACTAGAAGAATCACTCAGCTATCTACATCAAATGCAAAAAAAAAGTTTGATTACTATGAATTACTTGGTGAACTAGGTTTTATTAATAAAACAAAACCTCATACACCCTACACGCAAACCGTTTTCAATTTTGTGGTTCATAATAGTGGTCAGTTGGTGCTCGATGAAACGAATAACACGATGTACGTCAACGGTGGAACATTCAACATCAACATTCCAAGAATGAAACTAGCAGATCTGAAACAATATTTGTTAAATATTGTAGGTACAAACATTCATGCTCTTTATTATAAAATACCACACAATGGATTTTCAGTAACCGTTAAGCTTAGAAACAACTATGATATGCATGTCATGTTTGATATATGTTCAGCGCAGTACAAATTGGAAATCTACATTGACCATATTGGTGTCAATTTTGTTATACACAAATACATTTTCCCTAATTCTAGCTTGGCAGAAATGATGAACCATGTCATAACTGACTATTCAAGTGAAAATGAAGGAATTATAAGGCAGGAAACACAAAATGATTACACTTCCGACCAAATGGTTGAATGGGCGGAACAAGAACACTTTGAATACGAGGAAACCAAGGTATCATGTCCGAAGATAGATCTAAGCTCTATGTTGATTCACAACAATAGATCAAAGGAAGAATCATTCGGAGGTATCATTTCAGAAGAACAAAAAAAACAAGAAGATGAATCACTAAGCTATCTACATCAAATGCAGAAACGGAAAAATAAAAACAAGTTCAACAAAAACATTTGAAGAATCATTTGTAATAATATTCATGTAACTCAATATGTATTAACAATGATTTTTCAATGTACACTTTTTGTTCATCTTTTTCTTAATTAAAACAAGTGAATGACAGTTGTTAATGCGTGTTGAATGAAAATGACAATTAGCACTAATAATTATACGATATATGTCAGTGTTTTTTTGACTATTTCAGTCTCGTGACACAGACCTCACATGTCTATTCCCTATATCAAGCTAGGCGATCATCTACAATAGAAAACCTGTCTCTTCATACACACACTTCTTCTCTCCACTAACATACTACATGCATATGAGAAAATGAGGCACGTCAAGCAATTGTTTCAAAACTACAAAGGGAGATTCAAGATGAGGAAACACTAGCACATCAATTGTTATGCAACTTAACACGTTATACAGAGGAAATGAATATCCGTTCGTTACAAATAACAAGGTTGCAAACTCTGCCTACAACAAGCCGTAATACCTACGGATTACATGCTTTACTAATGATACTTAAAGCATATATCCGTACCACAAACATCATTCTACGAACAAGACAACAATTGTTGAGAAGCATTTCTGCAAAAACTTCGTTTACAATTACATGGCAATATAGATTATAAAATTTTGTTGCTGAAAATCACAAGGCCAACCATGTGTGTTTCTAATTCGTGTTGCTTGTTGTTGTGTTTCTAAGTTGTGTTAAAGAAGGTTTCATACATATAGATTGTTTAAATAAAAATGGTGGGGGGGGGGGGTTTATTTTTTTTTTTTTTGATTGCTATGTATCTGTTTTTTCTATATATTATATGAATCAATTACTTTTTTTTCAGAATGAATAAAAAAAACTACTCAATCAACATGTTGTCTATCACTGCACATTTCACGTGAATTACAACACAAATTTTTTAACTGTAACATATAAGACAACTCAATGACGATTGTTCGTCTATCACTGTCAAATACACGCGAAATTACTAAAGTATCTGTCAAGTTATTGACTATAAATAGACACATATTTTAAGCACTCTTACTCATAAATATTTTTATCCTTCACACAACTTATTAATTTTATCTTTTCATTTTCCACAATGGCTAGTAACCCAGAAAACGTTAGGTTAACTGTCCTTATGAAACTACAAGAAGCAATTGATGAAGAAGCTATTTTGGAGGAACAAATTTTAGCCTTGATGCATCGCTTTGCTGATAGGTTTACGGATCGTAGGGTTGAAATTAACAATCTGATGGTTTTGCACGATCACGCACTTGTCGACTATGGCAAGTACGCCCTAGGATGCATGACTGGGGCGGACATGAAAAAATGTGTATACTTGAAAAGCGTCAGGGATGAGTTGCTAAGGAGCATGGAAGAAAAACGTCAATTGATGGCGAACTACAGAGACATGTAAAACCATTATTGCTTAACACCAGTTTGATAACCATGTATGTCGTTGTGTGTTGTTGTTTTTATGTTTTCATATCGTCTAAATAAGGTTGGCCATGTACTCTGGTGATTTTCATGTTGTAATGCTTTTTAATGAATACCTTCAACTTTTATGCTTTCAATTTCAACTTTTATAATTAAAAAAATTTAGATTTAAAATTTGTAAAAAAAATTTAAACATTTTACAAAATGAAAAACTGACACATTTTGCACCATCGTATCTTAGGCATATTAAAACTATTTTTATTAAATCTTAGCTCATCAAAGACTACACAAATGACCAAATAAATTATTTTAAATAAAACATTTGAGTATCTAAATACGTACGCAAACATGCCCGAGATCAATAAACTAAGCATGACATACCCTAAACCCTAATATTATACCTAACCGGACTCGAAAAAAAAAGTGAATCGCCATTACCAGGGCGCGATCTACATAAAAAAAATTAGGGCACTTTTTTTTGTCAAATTAAAAAAAAAGTAAATCTCTAGTGATAGGGCGCGATCTACATTAAAATAATATTAAGTCATTTTTTTTATTAACCGAATTTAAAAAAAATGTAGATCGCTATGTATAGGGCGAGATCCACATTAATTTTAATTTTTTTTTAAAAAAATTCTTACGAGCCAATCAAATTCAAACAAGTATACAAATGTAAATAGCTATTAACTAAGCGCGATCGAAATGGTTATTTAAAAAAAATAAATTGTCAGGGTTATAACGACAACACGAATCCCTAATGGCTACTGCGAAAATTTTCGCAGTCAATAAAGTTGGAAGTAAATTTGGATAACTTAAAATAAGTTTTCGTCTATAAAACTTGTTTTTCTTTTCAATTTTTTCCATAAAGTTTCAATTAATCGTTGGTGAAAAGAGTTGAGAATTTTCATTGTTTTTCGTCTCAAAATTCCTAAATAAATGAATAGTTTTCTTCTCTAAAAAATAGTTTAGAAATTTTTGAAAACCATTTATATAAAGTTATATTTTCATTTTTTTTAAATGAAAATATGTTTAAATGAATCTATTTTAAGCAATTTTCTTTTCATAGTCAACATAGTTTTTATATTGATCTTTGTACGTATTCATACGTTTTTTTTATTTATACGTTTTGTACGTTTTCATTACTTTTTATACGTTTTCATGCGTTATCATCCAGTTTTTGTTCGTTTGTGTACGTTTTCATACGTTTTTGTACGGATAAAAACGAAAAAAACCGTAAAAAACGTATAGAATTGTACTAAAACGTAAGAAAACGTATAAAAGCGTAGAAAATGTACAAAACACACAAAAAAGCACGAAAATGAACAAAAACATACAAAAAGGACGAGAGATAATTACTTAAGTAAGTTATGCATTTTGGGTATTTTTCAAGTACTTTGTTTTTTTAAGGTTTAACCCAGAAAATATTTATTGTTTGCTAAATCATTCTTTTCTAAAATGTACTTTGGAGTCCATTTTAACTTTAATCCTCATTTGGCTTTTGTTCACTTCCCTTCTTGTTATCTCCTCAGAATTATAACTCTATTTACTAGCTTCCTATTTTGTTTTTCAGGGATATCTTTCGGCTCCACGACTTAGTGCCTAGTTTTATGCTCCTACATTGATCAAGCTGACGAAGCATTAATGTATGAATCTATCTTTGAGTAATCTTAACAGTAGTATCTTGTAATGCAGGTTTAAGGTAAATAGATGATGAATGTGTGGCTAAAACAACACATTCATTTGTACCCTAAGAAAATCAAATATATAGACTAAAACACGTAAAATATGGATAAATATGTTGCAAATAATGTTTCTGTATTATGTTTTTATGCCTTACAGGTACAAATGATTGAAAACAAAGCAAAAAGGGTAATTTTTAGGTGACTTTCGACGACGTTTTTACGTTTATCGAGGTTTAAACGAAGTCGTTAATATTCCTCGATCACACCATTGAAAAGAGCATGAAATTACAACAAGTCCAACGGTATCGTCCATTCATATTTAAACTTTTTTATTTTGAACCTTTTTCGTCCCTGTTTGAACCTTATAGTATAATGAACCTGGTAAGAAAAATCGGGTAAAAACGTCAAAAAGCGAGTCTTTTTAAGATTTTTGGTTTTTGAGTTTCGAAGTGTATTGGGCGAAGTATACGTATTTGTTCTGGCGAAGTATACGTATTTGCTAAGGCGATTTATGCGTAAATTTCCTAACGCGAGTTATACGTAATTGGTCAGGCGAGTTATACGTAATTCGTCAGGCGAGTTATACGTAATTGGTCAGGCGGGTTATACGTAATTGTTCAGGTGAACTATACGTACTTGTTCAGGCGATTTATACGTGGTTCACTTTAGGCGAATTATACGTGTAGGCGAATTATACGTGTAGGCGATTTATACGTATAGGCGATTTATACGTATAGGCAAATTATACGTGTAGGCGAATTATACGTGTAGGCGATTTATACGCACAGACGATTTATACGCACATGTGAATTATACACTTTACTTTGGTGGTTTATACGCTTTACTTGGGAGAACTATTGATATGTGCTAAAACACACATTATTTGTACCTCAGAAAATGCTAATAAATGGACTAAAACACTAAAATATGGATAAATATGTTACAAATATGTTTGTATTGTGTTTTTATGTCTTACAGTTACAAAGGATTGAAAACAAAGCAAAAAAGTTAATTTTCGGGTGACTTTCGACGACGTTTTCACGTTTATCAAGGTCGAAACGAAGTCGTTAATTTTCCTCGATCACACCATTGGAAAGAGCATAAAATTACGAGTCCAACGGTACCGGCATTTCATATTTGAACCTTTTTATTTTGAACCTTTTTTGTCCCTGTTTGAACCTTTAATGCTAGAATAAATAAACTTGGCCAAATAAGGGGTAAGTAAATAATATTGTATATATATAACAAGACCACTGCCTAGCTTAATGCTTATTTCATATGCTTATTCTTCTACTCTTTCTTTTCTTTTGCTTATTTCCAAATAAGCTCATGCTTATAGCTTATTTTTGGATCCCATCTCTTAAGCTTATATTCTAATAAGCTACTTCCATAGCTTATTTAGACTAGCTTATTTTATATTGTTTTTGATTTAGAGCTTTTCGAGTGAGCTTATTTTTTATTGCTTATTTTTATTCAAGCTTATTTTTATATATAGATCTAATCCTTAAATATACCCGATCCGAGTTCACTTGATTGAACATCTTAGTTTCGGGTAGATTTAGATCTAAAGTTTTCATCTTTTTATTAGCTTATTGTCTTTAGAATAAAATCTAGCTTATTTTGTCTTAGTAGCTTATTATTATCTTGTTCATCTTAACCTTTATTTGTTTTAATGTTGATGGATCTTATTCTACACTTAGGCGATGAGCTTATGGTTTTTATAAACTAGTTTCACTATTAAAGTTCCAAGATTTTAAAGTTTTTACCTAGCTTATTAATTAATAAAGCTCAAAGCTTTATTGATTAATAGGTGAAATTAAAACTAATAAAGTCTTAAACTTTAAAAGTTTAATTAAGTTTATAAGAGCGGGTGGTGTAATATTCGAATCGGTTTCATCATTCGGGTTCTAATCTTCTTCCCTCTTTTTAATCAATAGTATAAAGTAGCATAATTTGTAGTTTTATAATATGTTGATGCTTATTAGAATGATTGTTGCTAGTGAGTAGTTTAAATAGTGTTTGTTAAGTGATATTGTGAATTGGGAATTAAGTGAGGATTTGAAAAAGGGTTTAATTAATTAATAATCTTCGATTATTTAGATTTATAGTTTGAATATTTTGAAGGGCAAAAGCCGGAAAAATAATCAAACTACACATCTAGTAATTAATATCTTTTTGGGAGATTTTTGTCAAAATAAAACAACGTTGTGAGATAATTATCTTTTCAAAGGAAATTAATTCGTTAATAGACCTTAATTCACACTTAATGAACTTTTCACATCACTTAGCAAGCATTATCGTCTCTTAAATATCTTTTAGATCATTTAGCTTGAAATTTGGTAGTTTTATTATTAGTAATTCTAGATTGGTAATTTTTAGTGATTAAAATTGTTTTAAAACCAAAAACAAAAATATTTGTCATTCAAGCATCAAACAAAACACTTTCGTGGATTTCAAATTCATCTCTCGTCGGGATACGACATTCGGGAGATAAAATATTGTTTGTCCTCAAGCAATTTTTATATCAAACGGGATACTCTCTATACTATAATTAATTTGAGATAATTAGGATATATATTTAATTATATATAGACTATTTGGATCGAATCAATGGATTTAACTTATTAAAGGGATGAGGGGGCTTAGACAGGGGATTCGCTCTCTCCTTATTTATTCACGTTAGTTATGGAAATCTTGTCTCTCATTATTAAGAGATGGGCCAGGTTATCTGATACGTTCCGTTACCATCATCATTGTAAGGAGTTGAGGATTATTAATGTTTGTTTTGCTGATGATCGCTTTATATTTGTGAGAGGTGAAGTGGAGTCCGCCAAGGTTATTATGGATTCTCTTGAGGAATTTAAGCAGATTTCTGGTTTGGTTTCGAGTTTACTTAAGAGTACAACGTATTTCTATAATGTTCGTAATCATGTGAAGCATGGCATCCTCAATATTATGCCTGTCTCTGAAGGCAAGCTCCCAGTTAAATATCTTGGTGTTCCCATTATTTCATCGAGGCTTTTAAATAAGGATTGCAAAATTCTTGTTGAAAAAGCGAAAAACTAGATTGGAGATTGGAAAAATAAGTCCTTATCTTTTGCTGGTCGGCTTCAATTGTGTAAGTCTGTTATATCCTTTATGCATGTCTATTGGGCCTCGGTTCTTATCATTCCTAAAGGTATTATTTATAACATTCAGCAACTTATTAGGGGTTTCCTTTGGTGTAATAGGGAGTTTAAGAGGGGGAAAGCTAAGGTCGTTTGGGAAACCATTTGTCTTCCTAAACGGGAGGGGGGCCTTGGGATTCTTAGCCTTGAGACTTTTAATCTTGCACTTATGACTAATCATATTTGGAATATCATTATTAATAAGGAGTCTTTATGGATGAGATAGATTCATATGTATAAGCTTAAAGGCCAAACTATTTGGGATGTGCCTTTGAAAGCGGACATGAGTTGGGGATGACTCAAACTCCTCCAACTGCATGAGCTTGTTAGACCCTTTTTCTGGGTCAAGATTGGAAAGGGGCTTAACTTGTCCGTATGGTATGATTGCTGGTGTGATCAATGTCCCCTCATCAGATTCTTAACACCTAGGGATATTACTCTTGAGGGTTTTAATCTTCAAAACAAGGTGGTGGATTTTGTTTCGAATGGGGTATGGAGTTGGCCACAATCATGGCTCCTAAAAGCTCCAAACTTAGAGCAGATCATGTTCCCTACTCTTGATACTTCTAGGCCTGATCTTCCCCAATGGCATGATTTGAATGGTAAGATGTCAAACTTTGTTATCTCATGTGCTTGGGAAGCACTTAGGCCACGTAGGGTTAAGGTTCCTTGGTATCGTGTTGTGTGGTATTCTCATTGCATCCCTAACACTCTTTTCACCTTTGGCTCGTCATGTGTCAAAGTCTCAAAACGCAAGATCGTCTAAGGCAATGGGATGTTGGTATTCCAACCAACTTAAACCTGCTTCGATGTGCATTTTGCCACTCTCAACCGGATACCCATGACCATATTTTCTTTGAGTACTCTTATTCTTCGCAGGTGTGGAATCTTGTAAGGCCGCTTGCTGGTATAGATTTAGTTCAGCCACGTATACATGATATTCGTATGTATCTTTAGCCCATTGCACATAGGCGTACGGCAAAGAGTGTAATTGGTAGATTAATCTTGGCGACAACTGCTTACTTCTTATGGTTTGAATGAAATAATCGCTTGTTCAAGAACACTAGAAGAAAGCCTGAAGAGTTACGTGATATTATTATGGTTACGGTAAGATTAAAGATGATAACGTTTCGATTCAAAAATACATCTTCGGTTACCCAGTTGTTTTCTCGTTGGAAATTGCCTACATCTTTTAGGCTTTATGACCACTAATGCTTTTTCTCATGTATGCCGATATGAATTGTTTTTTGTCGGATGCTTTGGAAGGTGGTCTACATTTTGAAGAGCCAAGACGGGATCCCTTAGCGAGAGTCGTACTCTTTTTTTCCTCCTTAAGGTTTTTCTCTATGGGTTTTTCTTGGGAGGGTTTTTTAAGGAGGCGAGCTCGTTGGGGCATTTTATATCCCTATGTATGGTTGGTCATTAGATGGTATTGGAAGATTTTATGTAATTTAGGCATTTTCTATTATTGGTTGTACTCATATAGTTAGGCCTAGTTTCGATTGTGGCATGTCACAATCGTCTTTAGTAGTTGTTCAAGTTTCGGCTTGAGGTTAATGTGGTATTCAGCCACATTCCATTGTACTTATTGTTTTTGTGATTAATACAAATTTACTAGGGGTAACCCTTTACCCAAAAAATCAAGTTTTTATCTGTTGCTTGTTTGTTGATATCTTCAATGGTGTCTGATTGCGTAAATATGGACACATGGTTTATAATCATGTTTTTTTTAAAAGGAAAATTTATTAACACAACCAAATTATACAATGTGTAGTTCAAAACGACAAATACACATGGTCATATGACTAGACCTCACAGCTTCACATGAAACCGACAAAAAAATATATATATATATATGGAACACCATATACCCGATGTCATAAGTCATATTTTATCTCTATTTTGTAATTCCATGAGTCCTAATTGTGACATGCCACATCTAATGTTACAATGTTTTGACAAATCTTGTGTTTTTGCATCCACTTATTCTCAATCCGCTACTATCCATACACAATGTTGGATCCTCAAGCCACTTTTCTCACCGCACTTGATACTCTTTTGATCTTATATGTATCCATTGAAATGATCTCAAGCGGATCTCTTTGAATAGATTTTTTGTTGTTTCAACCTTTTTCACAAACACTAGATAATTGCGATTTCTCCAAATGTGATAGTGTGTTTTCCAAACTTCCGCTTGCCACAGTGGCTTATATTCGGAACAAATCACCCCATTCCAATTATACCTAAATATCTCATTAGTAGAAAATGAATTTACATTACCAGTCTTCCACCATTGGAATAATTTTTCCCATATATTCATTGCTTCGTTGCATAATACCAAACTATGATCAATAGTTTCACACGCCTCATCACAACTTGGACATAAAAGGGTATGTAAATCAATACCCTTATTATCAAGTTCCACTCTATCCGGAAGTCTTCCTCGACCTACCCTCCACATAAAGATGTTACCCTTCTTCGGAACAAGTTTATTCCACATCGTCTCACCAATGTTGTTTCCGACATCAATGCATTTTTCCTCTACCAACTTCATTAAGGCTTTGATAGAAAAAATGGCATTATCATCAAGCAACCACTTCCAACTGTGCAATTCAAAACAATGTTAGTATTTCGATTTCCTACATGTGCCTTCAGCGCCTCTAATTCTCCCACCACTATCCCCCTCAGTGCCCTAGTCCAGTCCCAAACCTATCTCCACGTTCCCTCAACCCAATTACCCTTACCCGCTACTACCCCATCTTTATGTCTATTGCAAGTGGAGCAATATCTCCCACCATCTATCCACCTCTCTCCAAAAATAATTATGTGCTCCATCCCCTACTTTCTTAAAGAAAGAAGATGAAAACTCTATACCCAATTTAACTATATCTCTGCCCACCCTTATAAAGTCCAGCCATACACCCCTACTACCTTCGATCGCCCTCATGTTTTCACCCGCCCTTGAATAGGTCAAAGTCGTTACACCCCTATCAAGTTATCGGGTTACTTGCTAATTTCATCTGATAATTTGCTTTATTTATTAAAATACCACCCAACATGAAATTGACTTAAATTTTGAACCAACAAGACCCTACCATTTCCTTTGTATTAATATATTGCGAAAGAAACAAAGTATATTACAACAAAGGGTTGAATGTTGCAGGCAGTAGACATGTTATTTTGCCTCATGTAGCATGGTACATTATATCCCAAGTCCCAAGATCATGCAACAATGGTTGCAGTTGTGACACTATATCAGCAGCATGAATAACCTATTCTTATAGAGCGTATGTGTTGTTACAGAGTGCATGCATGGTTATATTGTAATAGCATGGATCAACTATCCCTTTTGGCTTAATTCTGAGGTTTTTACAAAGATGAATAAAAGTGTTATGATTCCAGAAATGGTATCATTACAACAAAATATGAATCTTTGAATAGACTTAGGAGTTTATATGCATTGAAAGTAACTAGTTAAAGTGAGAAATGAAGTAATTTCTCAACCTCCTGATCATGTACCCGCTTAACTTTTTTGCCTTTACGGGCACTCTCTAAACATTCCTGCCATTAAACAAACAATGATTTCAGCTAAATTTGAAACAAAATTTGAACTTAATTACACAAAATAAAAAAGGCACAAAACTTTTTCTTTCTTCAGCAATGGTTTACAGCAGTGTATGCTTAAAAATAAGTACAAAATCCACCCGATTGTTTCTCAGCCAAGAACAAGCATGACCCACATATACATACCTCGACCATTTGTTTTGCAGCCTCGATCTGATCACTTGTTCCATCTATATGTATCGCCCTCTCTGTCAAAGTATCACGGCGGGTGTAGTGGTATCACCTGATACAATGTACAACATATTCAAAAGATTATAATCCATAAACATTAAACACAATTTTAGACCACATTAACAGAAGTTGAGAAAGACCTTAATACGATCTCTTGTACTGGCTTGCATGTTTTTTATCGTCTCACCCCCTTTACCAATAACAAGACCAACCTGTAACCGCATCCAATTTATATAATGTTAAACTTGCAGCAAACTGCAATTACTTTCAAAATAACCTAATAGAGTACCTTTTTGGTTGGAATTTGCTTCACAAACTATTCAGTCCCACCTGGCTGACTACCCACTCTTTGACTAACTGCGTCAGAACCTCCTAACTCAGCCTGTTTCATGGATACATAAGACTAGCCTTATAACATATTGAAAATACTAAACACCAAATATGGTCAGGCTTTATATATACCTTAGCTAGAACCTCATTAGTCAACTGCTCGGCTTTTGCTATAGATTATGCAAAACCCGTCAGCTCAACTTCTCTAGTAAGTGAAGAAGGGTCTAATACAATGTCACTGGTAACTTAAATCTTTGCACCAGATTCAAGGTACTTAATAGTTTCCCAGGCTTTACCAATGATAACACCAACCCTGTCATTTGGTATCTTGATTTTTTGCTTGGGTTTCCATAACCATAGGACGAAGGTATTGAAGAAGGAGCATCCAATATTTCAAGCGGACTCTTCTTTCTTCCAGCATTCTCCAAACATTCCTGCTATAAATCTCAGTTTGATGATTGTGTATAGGCATATGGATTCTTGCAAGTTTTGTCATAAAAAAATCATATTCTTGATTTGTTCACTAGCATTTAAACCAATCCAGAAAACTATTGAAGTGTACAAAAATGTGTACCTTCTTCACTTTTTGATTTGTTCTACTAACAATTAAACCAACCCAGAAAACTAGTGAAGATTGCAAAAGTGTGTACCTTCTTCACTTAAACATAAGTACAAAATCCACCCGATTGTTTTTCAGCCAAGAACAAGCATGACGCACATACACATACCTCACTGATTACTTCATTGACCATTTGTTTCACAACCTCGATCTAATCACTTGTTCCATCTACCTATACAGTCAGGGGGCGGGTGTAATGGTATCGCCTGATACAATGTACAACATATTCAAAAGATTATAATCCATAAACATTATGTCTACAAATCCTTGGAGTAAAAAACGCAATTTTAGACCACGTTAACAGAAGTTGAGAAAGACCTTAATACGAGCTCCAGTACTGGCTTGCATGTTTTTTATCGTCTCACCCCCTTTACCAATAACAAGACCAACCTGTAACCATATCCAATTTATATAATTTCAAACTTGCAACAAACTGCAATTACATTCAAAATAGCCTAATATAGTACCTTCTTGGTTGGAATTTGCATCACAAACTGTTCGGTCCTACCAGGCTGACCACCCACTGTTGTACCCTAGGAAACTTACTGTTTTGGCTGTTGTGCCCTAGGAAACAGACGTCGAATCTATTTTAATGGAAGCGTGTCAAACACGTGCCTCAGCTCTTTAGTGCTAAGTGTGTCAAACATGTGCCTCGAAGAGTGTTTCCTTGATGGCGATCTAGTAAGTCCTTTTACTATTTTACTGTTTTCTTTATTTATCGTTCATAGTGTCAGTCTTCTGCTTCTACCCCATCTTGTATGTTTTATTTTCTGTTATTTATTTTCTGTTAATTATTTGAAACTCAATCTTAGTTTCAATGAATCAACTAGATCAGTTTCTTAAAAAATCAATCTTGATTTCAAAATAAACTGATCTGAACAACTGCTTTTAAAAATTGTTATAGATCTGTAATTCCAAATTTGTAAATTAAAATTCTGTTTAATTAAAACTGATTTCCAAAGAAACTCAACATGGTTTCGATAGAAAACAGTTTATAAATATAAAATCTGTTAATAATTATTAATCCGATTTAACAAAAGTGTTTTTAATTTGGTTACACAGAATCTGTTTTAAGATTGTAGGGAAACATGTATACTTTATTAAAATAAATTGAATTATAATTCAATAAATAAATTAACAGAAAATAAATGATAAAAAATTAAATAACAGACATAAAGAGGTAGAAGCAGAAGACAAACACTATATAACGATAAGTAAATAAAAGCAGTAAAAGGTCGTGGAACGAGGCTCGTGTTTAACACGATTCCCTTAAAATGGATTCACCGTCTGTTTCCCAGGGTACAACGTCCAAAGCTGTTGTACAGCCAGACCTGAAAAACTTGCCTAAAAAATCACGGAAGCAGTCGTACGTTTCTGATCGAAAGGATTGCTGGAACTTGGTTGCTATGGAGGTGTGTTTTTCGGTTGTAGTAAATGAATGAGAATTTTGGTTATATTTATACTGAAAAACTTGTCTTGTTTTCCAAGACTAAATATATATAATTAGACAAATATGTTAAAACTAATACAGATTTTCCATATCTTTTATAACACAAAATTATTCTGTAAATATTTTGTAAGACTTGTTTAATAAGTCTAGATCTATTCTTAAAGTAGATTTACAAAATATTCTGTAAGACTTTTGAATAAATCTATATCTATTCTTAAAATAGATTAACAGAAAATTCTGGAAAAAGAAACCCATCCTCACTTTCCATCTTGGGCGATGTAGGAGGATAAATTTCCTAGATTTTGTGTTTCAAGTGTCACACTTTGAGACACGATATATCATTCATATTATCTCCATTTTGGACATACTTTAGCTCGTTGCGAAGCTCTCTTCAAGGAGAACTCAAAACTACAAGCTAATATAAATATATATAACATATATTAAATAATGTCCAAACTTTGCAAAAAATTATTTTGCAATACTATTTTTCCAACAATCCCCCACATGAATAGAAATCGGTCGAAAACACACGAAAGTTTTGGCGAAAATTATGCGGTTGAGTCCTGCATAGGATAGGTAAGTGTAACCCTTTGAACCTTTCCTTGTGAGATGCACTTAGCCTCCTAGATCTGAGTAGAAGCAATGTCCCTGAACTCAGCCTCTGTTTACGTAGACGACAATACACACTCACACACGACTCTCCCTGACCTTGTTAAGTCCTCATAGTCGTGCCCGTTATGGTCATGAGCACTAGCCTGGTTCTGCAAGAGCTATTAGGAATTGTGCCCCCCACAATTCCCTTTGAAGCTACCTCACTTCTCTTTCACATAGGTGATTTCATCATGAATCATTAAAAACATATGTTTTGTGATTTTATCTTGAATCACTATGCTTTGTGATTTCATCCTGAATCATTAAAGCCATATGTTTAACCTCTCAACAAGTCACATTTGTTATAGGAATGGACTAGGATGTTATAATTTTAAGTAACACCCCCACATTGACGTGATTCCCCCACATTTCTATGATTAGGTTGTCCTATTGAACCCATATCTTGGGATCTCCAGTCAACTGGGTTAGGTTTTCCTTCATAGAAACTCATTCCTTTAAGGACTTTAGTCACATTCCTTTAGGCGACTCTCTAACTAACTCTCTGCTTAAGCCTTTCGTAAGCGGATCCGCAATGTTATCCATTGACTTTACGTAGTCAATCATGATAACTCTATTTGAGAGTAGTTGTCGCACCAATCACCGTCTATGGTTAATATGTCTCGACTTATCGTTTTACATTGTGATATGAGCTTTGTCAAAATTCTATTGACTATCACACTTTATAAACATGGTCGTTACCGGTTTACGCCATCTTGGTATGTCCTTTACGAATTAACGTAAATATCTCACATATTCTATAAATTTATCTTAAATGATAAATTCAAATTTCATCATAGATTTAGCTATAAGCGTCTGTTTGAAATACTTTCAAGATTTCTAAGACATAGCCTTCCACTTAGCGTAAATACATCCGCTCTAGTGGATCTAGATTCATATATATAAGAATCCGTATTTGCATTACTCTATCATTTGATAGCAGCCAGATATCTTCCATAATGCAATCATAGTACTCATGTAATACTTATTCAAATGGTCCCCACTTGAATTACTGGTATATCTAATTAACCTGACTACATGTTCTAAATCAGATCAGACGTACGTCATTAAACACATAAGTTGCCCAATATTCTTTGAGTATTCAAAATGGGCAACATCTTTAGATTAAAAGATGTCATTGAACTCTAGCTAGGTCAGAATCCCCCACATTGAACCTCTCAAGAATATTGTCCTTATAATATTTTTTTTACTTTAAAACAAATCCATATTGGTTCACATAACCATATGGCCGGTGATGAGCAAGTGCAACATGTGCATATGTACAGGGCCACATCTTTTAAAGGGCCTCTAAATTCTAGCCCTGTTATTACCATATAGGCCCATATATAACATACAAAGTATGAAAGTGAGTAATGCACGATAGTATTTAATAATGTTTCCTTTTACTTCACCGAAATTTTCACCATTTAATTACTTGCCTTATTAGTAATAAATTTTCATTTAGCTTTAGAATCGTAATCTGGTTTCAATTTGAAATTCACAATTGAGAAATTAGTTAAGACGCATGTGTATGTGATATGATTCTGTTTTGACACCATTATTATAATGCCTTTTTAAAATTTGTCTTACTAATAACTTAATAAGCGATTCTTTGTGTAAGCATAAGTTGTCGTGTTTGAGGGGCCTATTTCTAATTTTGCACAGGGCCACCAAAATCAATGAGACGGCCACCTTAGTTCCAAGAACCATATTCAACAACTAATGAAGTTCATGTCAATCTTGACTCCAACAGGTCATTAGTGGATTTGTTTATCTTCTTATAACTTCAAGTGATAATTATACCATCTATGTATAAACACAAGAGTACATATATACTATCGATCACAAATACATCCATTAATTTCAAATCCACATTCTTACATGATATGGTAAAAATTGATATCCTTGTTTGAGAGCTTTCCTTGAGTCATATAATGACTTAACAAGCATACAACTTTGCTCTCTAATCCAAGAGCAATGAAACCCTCAGGTTGGTTCATATATAGTAAATTTTTTCTAAGTCCCCGTTTAGAAATGTCATTTTCACATTCATTTGGTGAACTTTCCAATTTCTTAATGCGGAAATAGCAAGTATCATCTTAATTAGGGTCATTCGCGCAGAATAAGTATCAAAGTAATATAGACCTTCCTGTTGTCTAAATCCTTAGATTGCCAATCTTGCTTTGTACTTTTCAATGGTGTCATCGTCTTTCATCTTCTTCTTGAAGATCCATTTATATCCTAGTGGTTTACAACCCGAAAGTAAATCCACGAGCTCATATGATTTTGTAAAATATAATCTATTTCGCTTTTAATGGCTTCTTTCTATTGAGCCATTCTGAGAAAGTTACTGCCTCTCGATAAGAAGTAGGCTCATTTTCTACCATAAAAGAAACAAAATCGGGTCTAAATGATTTCTCTGTTCTTGCCCTTTTGCATCTTCTAGGTTCAACCTCTTCTTCATTGGGTTGATCTTGTCTCTCATCTTGGAGATCATTATCATCTCGTTGTCTCTGATCTTGGACAACTTCGTCATCTATTCTAGATGATTTTCCAATTTCCTTCAAGGAAATATATTTTCAAAGAAGGAAGAACTTCTTTATTCCATTATCGTATCCTTCTGTATATCAACATACACAAAGAAACCATAAGCACTACTGTTATGAGCATATACTAAGAATATGCAATTCACAGTTTCAGGTCAAATCTTTTGAACCTTGGGGTTCAATACGGATATCTTAGCTAGATATCCCCCCACATTTGTAAATACTTATAAGATAGTCTTCTTCTCATCCATAGTTCATAAGAACTATCTTATTTTCTTTACAAGGGATCTTATCTAAAGATAAGTAGCCGATATAATCGCTTTCCCCCACATGTCATGGCTTAAACCAGGACTTAAGAACATGGCATTAACCATATCTTCTAAGGCACGATTCTTTTCTTTCAACAATTCTCTTGTTGGAGTATCAAGAGCAATAAATTTGTGTTTTATTCTAAGTTTAACACATAATTGCAAATCATGACGAATTTAGATTTATTGAAACCAAGTGGAGTTTCTTTGAAACAAATCTCATAAAATATAAGTTGCTATTTTATTAGATTATTGGAATGTGTTAACCTCAAAATATTAAGTCGAACAATGGAAGTTCGTTCATTAATTATATTAGGTCTTGGTCATTAATTAATATACGTTGTAATAGGCTAGTCGGGTAAACGAGCTCTTAAATGTAAGCTAACCGGTCACGTGTATCAGGCGAAAGCCCAAGTAAACCCGAGCCTGGCCCGTAGAAATACTAAAGGCAAGTAAGCCTTTTAGTCTAGGTATAAATACCACTCTTCATGGATGGAGAGTGGGCTGGTCATTTGTAACTTACACATTTACAAGTAAACAATCTCATTCTCTTACTTTCTCTCTCTAGTTTCTCTCTCTACAATTCTTATCTTCTCCTAGCTTATTTTCTTGTTCATAATATGAAGTAAAGTGATTCTTGGGTTACCGAAACCTCCGGTTCTGGTTGGATCATAGGACAAATACCTAACCTTATCACCTTATGACTTCAGAATCGTCGTGAATTAAGATGTTGTAGGGTATGAGATCGTAACCATAAAACCTTTTTCGAAGAGTATCAAGCACTTTGAGTCGATAAGATCACTTATTATTTTCAAGATCATATTTTAAATACATTTCTCTCCTTATTTTAAATACCAATTCACTTAGTTTTTGAAATACTTTGTGATTAAAATTTGTCTTGAAATACCATAGGGAGAAAACTTTTATACTTTGCATGAATTATATGGAATATTAACTTGCTCCCCCTCGATTTTACATATATTTGACACTAAAAACAATGATACCAAATTGTAAAATGAATATAAAATTAAGGGTTAGCATTGTTGAGCACACAATTTTGAAAGATTATGAATTGTCATTGAAGAATTCTTGAAAAATTATGCTCAACCACCTAATCATCTTATAACAATCAATCTATTTAATAGTCATTATTATTCCTTAGATGTTATTAAGACCTTTTATAATGTGTTGAATACATAAGAGTTGTCATGTTATGATGTATCCAACAATCATTAAAACATTATTTTTTAGAAAAACTCCCCCTCAAACATTGACTCATTTAAAAAAATGACACCAAATGTAGAATAATTGTCTTGAAAAACAATATGAGGACTAGAGTGTTGAACACACAATTTTGAAAGATTTTGAATTGTCATTGAGAAATTCTTGAAAAATTGTGTTCAACTTTTTTGAAAAACCAAATGTTAGAAGACTTCTCTTCTAACGCTAAGGATAAGCGCACTTATGCGTACACTCTCCTTTGTCGTTCGGGTCCGAGTTGCAATCTGAGAGTGATTACAAGTCATAAAGAAAAATTAGAAATGACATGTTTTAAAAACATTTGAAACTCTTGTTCGAACTTCATTTACACGCCCGTGTCGATGTTAATCAACATTTCTAGGTACGTAAATGTTATCGATTCCAAGAGACATGTCGAGAAGATTCTTTTTGTGAAACATTTTCTGATTTTTTTGATTTTGTATTTTCTTTTTGAAATTTTATATTTTTGTATTTTTCTTTATAAAAAATATTTACATGTTGACCTCAGCATTGTTATGTGATGGTGAAATAGTAATTCCAACTCTTGTCGTGATGTAGCTGTCTTGTCTGCTGGAGGAACAACTTTTGGAACCAGCTTTGAACTTGACAGTTCATTGCTGTGGTCGTGAATTCCGAGTTCTGAACTGTTATGATCAGAAGTCATTTGTCGTGGAGGAGCGAGGCCTGAACTGTTGTGAACAGACGTCATTGCTTATGCATCAGATGAAAATTCCTTGAAGCCCTGGTTTCTCAGATATCAGTCTTTTCAGCAACCAAACTCTGAGTCCTTCCTTTTTAGGATTGAAAGATGTACCTGCACTTAAGTTAAGAGTACCTGCACTGACATCAAGAGTTTGTTCGCATTCATATTGGTTAGTGATATCCTCATTTGAACCATTTTGGGGTTCACTGTCAACCTTGGTTGTGCTGGAAGTGAATATCTTTCCAGTTGGAACCCACCTAAGACCAACTGTCTTGAAAATTTTACCCGTCGGTTTCCACCTAAGACAAGATCTAGGAGTCATTGTTTTCTCATGGACAACGGAAGTCTTTTTGATTGAAGACCTGTGTCTTTTTGGGATCTGTCTTTCTGGTTTCTTTGCAAAACTTGCTTAAAATTCCTTGAAGCCTTGGTTTCTCAGATATCAGTCTTTTTAGCAACCAAACTCGGAGTCCTTCCTTTGTATGATTTAAATATGTACCTGCATGTATGTTAAGTGTACATGCACTGACATCAAGAGTTTGTTCGCATTAATATTGGTTAGTGATATCGTCATTTGAACCATTTGTGGGTTCACTGTCAACCTTAGTTGTGCTAGAGGTGAATATCTTTCCAGTAGGAATCTACTTAAGACCAACTGTCTTGAAAATTTTACCCGTCGATTTCCACCTAAGACAAGATCTAGGAGTTATTGTTTTCTCATGCACAACGGAAGTCTTTTTGATTGAAAACCTATGTCCTATTAGGATTTGTCTTTCTTGTTTCTTTGCAACACTTGTTTGCTCTACGGGTTTGTATCTCGTTGTTGTCTTATGGGATGGAACCTTTGCACGTAAGTTGACTTCATTCAGGAATTTTGTTACACAAGAATCTTGATTTGCATTTAAGAAATATTTATGGCATGTCGGGCAAACAAAATGTTTGGAGTCAAAAAAACTTTTAAAATTCCTAGAGTGTTTTGCTATGGGCACAGTCTTTGTCGTGACGCAACTACTCTTAGATGCAGGCCAATTCCTAGACTTTTGGTTATTGATCCTAGGTTTTGGTTTGCTACCATTTGCCGTGCTTTGTGATCTAGCAGAAGGCATCACACTAGGTTCTGAATTCCTACTGCTTTCTTGTGTCTTTTTCTTAGCTTCCTCTAGGTAGTGTTTATGAACCATGTCATTTGAGCTATACCTAGATGAGCCAGGTGCAATCATGTGATGAGGTTTTGCAACAGCAGATTCTCTTTCCTTAGGCAAATAATGTGTAGTGACTAGTTTTGACAAATCGTTATTGACATTAACTTGGGAGGCAAACCGTTGCTTTGAAAATCTAGGCCGTTTAGGCTTAAACGCAGTCGGTTGTCTAACAACTGATTGGTTTCTACGTGGTTGTAAAGCCGGTTTCCCTAAGATTGACGATTTTGTAAACTTAGTATTCACACTATTTCCTGTTAATTTCCTTAACTCATTTTTTAATGCTGCAATTGCAAACCCTTTTCCTGAAGTTGAGCTTTGAATTTATCATCATTTGCAATCAAATAAGTTGTGTGTTCTATGTTCTTAGCTCTCGTTGTCTTGATAGAATCAAACATTTCTTTGTAATGCCTTTTCAAAGTCTCATTTTCCTTAAGTAACTTAGCCACTTTATGTTCCAATTCGATGTTTATTGTTTCAATTACATCTATGTCATGTTTAACCTTGGCTTCATTACTTTTTACTTTCAAAAATTGACCATGTTGCCCTTCTTTTAAAGCTTGATTTTGATATTTAAGTTCAAGATTAACACAATGTGCTTCCATTCTTAAAAAATCTTTTTGAAATTGGGCAACAGTCTTTTTGAGACAAATATTTTCAAATTCGAGGGATTGATTTGTGAGTTCAGTTGTCTGGTTATCATTTACATTAGCAGGCAAAGGACATGTGTCATGACATTGTTCAACATTCTGGTCAACCTCTCCTTCATTATTGAATTCAGGTTGCTCAGTATGTTGTTGTCCTGTAGCAAATACATTGATTTTAGCAGTCGTTTGTACCTCAGCCATTGGCTCTTCATCATATATGGGTCTGATATCTGCATCATCAGCATGTGCATCATTCCCTGATTTGCTGCTTGTATCTTGCTCTTTTAATGTTGTCCCACTGCTTTCTGTATCAACCAAGCTAGCATCTAATGTTTTACTCGAATCAACCTTATCCTCTATTGTCTGCATTTGTCTTTCATTCACCCAGCTGTTATACTCTTGTTTATTCTTTGCTCTTTCATCAATCGACTTCTTAACAGATTCCATGTGTTGGATCAGTGTGTAACGGAATTCTAGAATCGCAAGTTGAGTGTATTGGAGAAAGTAGTTGCGTGTCATTACAACATATTCATCATCCAAATAAATCCATAACTTGATGAACATCTAAAACTGTGTCTCGAGTACTTTAAAAGCAGCCATGGATCCAATCTCTTGAAATTCTTCTTTGTCAATTTGTTTTTCTAGTTGGTCCATGTTCAGGAACATTATGCCTGTGAAAGTCTCTATATCTTGACCAAAGAGTGTCGTAAATGCACGTTTGAATCTAGACTCGGTTCGAGTTCCTTTTAAGTCGTTGTTTAAAAGAAGCTTGAGGTGTGAATGAAGTTGTCGAGAAGATACCATGCAACTTTCTTTTGCTTTGTCTTGAATTTGTTGCATTTGTTGTTCTTCCGAATTAGAACACGAAGATAAAGTATCTTTCATTTCCATTTTATTGAAAATTATGAAGTGAAAATGATTTGAAGGATCTTAAGTAGGTAAAGTGATTATTTTTGTGGATTGAATTCAATTAACGTTCACGGGATTTTACAAATCTTTGATTAAAATCGAGAAAAGAATCGTATCTTTCGCGGGATTTTACAAAATCAAGAAAAAATCGTAAAACGAAAATGAATTGATGTTGAAATCGTTGTTGTCGTTGAAGAACTTGAGCTTTTGTAATGATTAATGAGCTAAAAACGATTACCGGTGCACAAATTTTGAGCTTGAAATGATTAACGATTGATTAAAACTCAAATAGGGACTAACAGTGCAAAAACGTTTCACTTTAAAGGGCTAACCGGCTGTTTTAAATGAATAAGGACTAACAGTGTAAAACTGTTTCAACAATGAGGGTTAACCATCAAACAAAGGACGATGGATGAAGTAGACTTGAAGTCCTGGGGCTAAAATTGCAATTTTTGAATTTTAATTAATAAAATTAGTTCCCTCCACACAGTAACCTTTTCTTCTTCGTTCAAAAATGTTATACAATGCAACCAAATGTGTTTTGCTTCTCGCGGAGTCGTGTGGTTATCGTCGACCAAAAATAAATACACTACGATGATCGTTGAAGGACCGCGATCGTTATGGTATAAGTTAGAAGACCCGAAACGAACTGATACTCGAAATCGAAGAACCGAAACAACTCGAAACAAACGTGTTTAATTGCTAGATATTGTCATGTTTTGCTCAATGAAGCTGGAATACATGTTTCGCTCGAGTTAAAACAAATTTGGCAGAGTTTGTTTCTAGTAAATGTAATGTTTCGCTCGAGTTTAACATGTTTCGCTTAACTTGTGACAACATATTTCGCTTATCTAGTTATACATATGTCACTTAACAATTTAACACTGCATATTTCGCTTTGTACATTCATAGAGTTTTGTCTTTTTGGTAAATACACAAAAACAGATGTCCTTTTCGTTTCAGCTAAAAAATGGGATATGTGTCTCCACCTCAACGAGTAACAACAAAAAACTCATCCTTGTTCTTATCTTCAAGCCGTGGACCACAAGAGATAAGCCAAGAAAACTCTTGAATAAGCTTAAAAAATAAGCTTGTTTAACCCAGAGAATAAGCTCTTAAAATAAGCTGCGTATACCACAAAAAGCCACGATAACTAGTTGGTACAAAAAGCTTTAAAAAGCTGTTGAAGCCACGAATAAGACACCCAAAAATCTAAGCTACGAATGAATGTTTGGTAATGAAATATTTAAAACTTTTGTGTTTATAAGCTCAAAAGCCACTTACTAAGCCACAAAAGAAGCTTAAAAAGATATGATTTTGTGACATTTACAAAAATATGGAAATAATCTATGGTAACTTCACAAACGATGAGTGTTTTTCTTTTTCAAACAAAAACCAACGCACCCCTTTTTTTGTTACTGTTTAAATTGTTTTGATGCAAAAAAATGTATTAGCCCAATCTTGGTAGATTTGAACAGCCCAACATCAAACGTTATGGTGAAACAAAAATTTGGAAAACCAAAAAAAAAGAAAAAGAAATAGGCTAAAAAGAAAACAAGAACCGAAAAAGAAGAAAAAAAATAAGTTGAAATAGATAAGCTTAAAGATAAGACGAAAATAATCTAGAACAAGCTACCACAACGAAATCGCTAAACCCACCCGTGGCGAGTGATACCAAGTGTCGGTAACCCAAGAATCACTTCACTTCATATTATGAACAAGAAAATAAGCTAGGAGATGATAAGAATTTTAGAGAGAGAAAGTGAGAGAATGAGATTGTTTACTTGTAAATGTGTAAGTTACAAATGACCAACCCACTCTCCATCTATGGAGAGTGGTATTTATACCTAGACCAAAAGGCTTACTTGCCTTTAGTATTTCTACAGGCCGGGCTCGGGTTTAATTAGGCTTTCGCCCGATACACGTGACCGGTTAGCTTACATTTAAGAGCCCGTTTACCCAACTAGCCTATTACAACATATATTAATTAATGACCGAGATCTAATATAATTAATGAACGAACTTCCATTGTTCGACTCAATATTTTGAGGCTAACAGGAGGGATCTACCCAAGGACACTCCATAGTTAGAAATAGCAGTCCTTAGGTATGATTAGAGATGAATGTGTATAAGGGAAGAATGTTGACTAAGATTGAGCTAACACTGGAACAATCACAACAAGGTGTTAGTAATGACGTCTTGGTAAGCATTGAAGGGGTTGAAGAATTAAAAAGAAATGTATGGATAAAGGGTCTAAAGAAAGTAGCCCTCCACACAACTTAGGCAAAAACCGGGTCAATACATATGCTGTCAGAATCACAATGTTGATTGCTGATATTGAAGACGACATCATGGACCCAGTGATGCAATGCACAACCCTCCCCAGCCATTTGGGTTTCTCTCAACAGAAACTTGTCTCATTTGTCACGGAGATACACACGACTTCTATTGACTTTCTCACTCCGAGTTATGTCTTTGTAGTTGAGCTATGTGAATTGTAAGGGAATCCGACTTTAGTTGGAATAAGGGCATCATTCATCTCATCTTTTTGTTTCATGAAATAAAATAGTTAGCAATAAAAGCGTGTGGACGAATATGGCTTTGTCATTCGTCTGGATTTGGTTAGATTAACATTCGATTCCGTTGGACCGTTTTATAGTACTAAATATTGCTACCTGTGACCTGGTAGATTACAAAGAATCTCATTGATAGGGTTCCAGCTCATTGCGTATGATCTTCTAAAACAGATGTATTAGTATTACCATTGATTGCTAGTTCTCATTTACCGAAAACGTCTCAAAAATAGACACACGGTAAGATGTGAATCAGATAGTTACTTCTTTCTGATTAGTGTCAATTCATTTCTTGGAACAGTTTGATTCACATTGAATCGACATCTCCATTTTTATTAGTTTCTTTCCAGTTGACACAAGTTTGATTCATATAGAATCTCGCAAGTCACCTACCAAGAGCTTGTTTGATGCTGGCTCAAGCAGGATTTCCATCTTCATTGTGAGTACATAAGTATCACTCAGATGTTCTGGCAAAATCTCAAGGATAATGCATAGGACTCTTGTTAACAGCTTGTGAACTTATTGATGTTCAACAAGTGTTAGTAATGGAATGTGTCGTTAAATGAGTTTTATTTTTATTAATCATCATTGGCTCTAGGCTCGATTAAGTGCATTTGGTTTTAGTAATCAAAGGCAGGAGCAGACTGCCCACCTATTTAATATAAACTAACTCAGAGTAAGAAAGTCAATAGAAGTCGTGTGTATCTTTGTGACAAATGAGACAAGTTTCGGTTGAGAGAAACCAGAAGGTGGGGAGGGTTGTGCATTGCATCACTGGGTCCATGATGTCGTCTTCAATATCAGCAATCAACATTGTGATTCTGACAGCATATGTATTGACTCGGTTTCTGCCTAAGTTATATGGAGGGCTACTTTCTTTAGACCCTTTTATCCATACATTTCTTTTTAATTCTTCAACCCCTTCATGCTTACCAAGAGGTCTATACTAACACTTATTGTGATTGTTCTAGTGTTAGTCTCATTCTAGTCGGCTATTCTTCCTATATACAAAATCGTACTCCAATTCATCACCTAAGGACTCGATTTCTACTATGGAAGTGTTCATTGGGTAGATCCCTTCGGTTCATAGTAGGATCAAAACTAGGACAATTACCTATCACTTACCACCTTAAGACTTCAAAATAGTCGTTTGATAAGATGTTGATAGGGTATGATGATCGTAACACATAAACCTTTTTCGAAAAGGTCATAAGCAATTTGAGTCGATAAGATCACTTATATATTTTCAAGATCACATTTCTAAAAACATTTCCCCCCTTATTTTTAAATACTAATTCACTTAGTTTTTGAAACTACTTGTGGTTATAAAATTTTGTCTTGGAAATACCATGGGGAGACAAAAATTTTATTCTTTGCATGAATTATATAGTATATTTAATTGCTCCCCTCGATTTTAATACGTTTGACACCAAAAACAAATGATACCAAGTTGTAAAATGAATATAAATTGAGGGTTAGCATTGTTGAGCATACAATTTTGAAAGAGTATGATTTGTTATTGAAGGAATTCTGAAAAATTGTGCTCAACCCAACCTAATTAATCCTTATAAACAATCAATCATTTAATAGACATTATTATTCCTTAGATGTTATGAGACCTTTTATAATGTGTTGAAATAAATATGATTTGCATGTTATGATGTATCAACTAATCATTTAAAACATTGTTTTTCAGAAACTTCCCCCTCAAAACCAATGATCATTTAAAAAAAATGACACCAAATGTAGAATAATTGTCTTGAAAAACAATATGAGGACTGGAGTGTTGAACACACAATTTTGAAAGATTTTGAATTGTCATTGAGAAATTCTTGAAAAATTGTGTTCAACTTTTTTGAAAAACCAAATGTTAGAAGACTTCTCTTCTAACGCTAAGGATAAGCGCACTTATGCGTACACTCTCCTTTGTCGTTCGGGTCCGAGTTGCAATCTGAGAGTGATTACAAGTCATCAAGAAAAATTAGAAATGACATGTTTTGAAAACATTTGAAACTCCTGTTCGAACTTCATTTACACGCCCGTGTCGATGTTAATCAACATTTCTAGGTACGTAAATGTTATCGATTCCAAGAGACATGTCGAGAAGAATATTTTTTGAAACATTTTCTGATTTTCTGATTTTTTGATTTTGTATTTTCTTTTTGAAATTTTATATTTTTGTATTTTTCTTTTTGAAATTTTATATTTTTGTATTTGGTTTTATAAAAAATATTTACATGTTGACCTCAGCATTGTTATGTGATGGTGAAATAGTAATTCCAACTCTTGTCGTGATGTAGTTGTCTTGTCTGCTGGAGGAACAACTTTTAGAACCAGCTTTGAACTTGACTGTTCATTGCTGTGGTCGTGAATTCCGAGTTCTGAACTGTTATGATCAGAAGTCATTGCTTATTCATCAGATGAAAATTCCTTGAAGCCCTGGTTTCTCAGATATCAGTCTTTTCAGCAACCAAACTCGGAGTCCTTCCTTTGTAGGATTTAAAGATGTACCTGCATGTATGTTAAGTGTACCTGCACTGACATCAAGAGTTTGTTCGCATTCATACTGGTTAGTGATATCGTCATTTGAACCATTTGAGGGTTCACTGTCAACCTTAGTTGTGCTAGAGGTGAATATCTTTCCAGTAGGAAGCCATTACAGGACCAAACGTCTGAATAATTTTTTTTTTACCGCAGATTCCACCTAAGACAAGATCTAGGAGTTATTGTTTTCTCATGTACAATGGAAGTCTTTTTGATTGAAAACCTATGTCCTATTAGGATTTGTCTTTCTTGTTTCTTTGCAACACTTGTTTGCTCTACGGGTTTGTATCTTGTTGTTGTCTTATGGGATGGAACCTTTGCATGTAAGTTGACTTCATTTAGGAATTTTGCTTTCTCAAGAATAATGAATTGAATTAAAGACACATTTCTGGCATGTCGCAGCAAACAAAATGTTTGTGTCGGAAAAGCTTCTAGAATTCCTAGCGTGTTCAGACTATGGGCACAGTCTTTGTCGTGACGCAACTACTCTTAGATGCAGGCCAATTCCTAGACTTTTGGTTATTGATCCTAGGTTTTGGTTTGCTACCATTAGTTGTGCTTTGTGATCTAGCAGAAGGCATCACACTAGGTTCTGAATTCCTACTGCTTTCTTATGTCTTTTTCTTAGCTTCCTCTAGGTAGTGTTTATGAACCATGTCATTTGAGCTATACCTAGATGAGCCAGGTGCAATCATGTGATGAGGTTTTGCAACAGCAAATTCTCTTTCCTTAGGCAAATAATGTGTAGTGACTGGTTTTGACAAATCGTTATTGACATCAACTTAGGAGGCAAACCATTGCTTTGAAAATCTAGGCCGCTCAGACTTAAACACAGTCGGTTGTCTAACAACTGATTGGTTTCTACATGGTTGTAAAACTGGTTTCCCTAAGATTGATGATTTTGCAAACTTAGTATTCACACTATTTCTTGTTAATTTCCTTAACTCATTTTTTAATGCTGCAATTGCAAACCCTTTTTCCTAAAGTTGAGCTTTGAATTTATCATTATTTGCAATTCAAAGACAGGTTGGCGTGTTCTATGTTCTTAGCTCTCGTTGTCTTGATAGAATCAAACAATTTCTTTGTAATGCCTTTTCAAAGTCTCATTTTCATTAAAAGTAAAACGTGCCACTTTATGTTCCAATTCGATGTTTATTGTTTCAATTACATCTATGTCATGTTTAACCTTGGCTTCATTACTTTTTACTTTCAAAAATTGACCATGTTGCCCTTCTTTTAAAGCTTGATTTTGATATTTAAGTTCAAGATTAACACAATGTGCTTCCATTCTTAAAAAATCTTTTTGAAATTAGGCAATGGTCTTTTTGAGACGAATATTTTCAGATTCAAGAGATTGATTTGAGAGTTCAGTTGTCTGGTTATCAGTTAATTTAGCAGGCAAAGGACATGTGTCATGACATTGTTCAGCATTCTGGTCAACCTCTCCTTCATTATTGAATTCAGGTTGCTCAGTATGCTGTTGTCCAGTAGCAAAGATATTGATTTCAGCAGTTGTTTGTACCTCAGCCATTGGCTCTTCATCATATATGGGTCTGATATCTGCATCATCAGCATGTGCATCATTCCCTGATCTGCTGCTTGTATCTTGCTCTTTTAATGTTGTCCCACTGCTTTCTGTATCAACCAAGCTAGCATCCAATGCTTTACTCGAATCAACCTTATCCTCTGTTGTCTGCATTTGTCTTTCATTCACCCAGCTGTTATACTCTTGTTTATGCTTTGCTCTTTCATCAATCGACTTCTTAACAGATTCCATGTGTTGGATCAGTGTGTCACGGAATTCTGGAATCTCGAGTTGAGTGTATTGTAGAAAGTAGTTGCGTGTCATTACAACATATTCATCATCCATATACATCCGTGACTTGATGAACATCTGAAACTGTGTCTCGAGTACTTTAAAAGAAGCCATGGATCCAATCTCTTGAAATTCTTCTTTGTCAAGTTGTTTTTCTAGTTGGTCCACGTTCAGGAACATTGTGCCTGTGAAAGTCTCTATATCTTGACCAAAGAGTGTTACAAATGCACGTTTGAATCCAGACTCGGTTCGAGTTCCATTTAAGTTGTTGTTTGAAAGAAGCTTGAGGTGTGAATGAAGTTGTCGAAAAGATACCATGCAACTCTTTTTTGCTTTGTCTTGAATTTGTTGCATTTGTTGTTCTTCCGAATTCGAACACGAAGATAAAGTATATTTCGTTTCCCTTTTACTGAAAATTATGAAGTGAAAAATGATTGTAGGATCTTAAGTAGATGTGTTGTGATTGAAGTTGTGGTAAAAAGAAAGCAATAAACGTTCACGGGATTTTACAAGTCTATGATTAAAACAGAGAAAAGAATTGTGTCTTTCGCGAGATTTTACAAAATCAATAGAAAACCGTGAATGTTAATTGATTTGGATTAATGTTTGTTTGTTGTGAATTGAATGTCTTGAAAATTCAAAAACTTAAACTGACATGTTTCGCTTGCAAGTGTGCATATTTCGCTTGTCTTAAAAATGACATATTTCGCTCCGGAGAGAATTACACATTTCGCTTGTAAGAAAAATGCATATTTCGCTTAGTTAGAAAACTGCACATTTAACTTGAATTGAAACATATTTCGCTTGAAATTGATCTTGCATGTTTCGCTTGTAATTAAACATGTTTCGCTTGAACTGAAAACTGCATGTTTCGCTTGATATTAAACATATTCCGCTTTAACTCAATACTGCATGTTTCGCTTGATATTAAACATATTCCGCTTGAACTCAATACTGCATGTTTCACTTGCTGTTTAACATATTCCGCTTGAAATCAAAATTGCATATTCCGCTTGAAGATAAAATTTTAGCAGAGTGTCTTTTTAGTTAATGTAATATTTCGCTTGACTTCAGACATGCATATTTCGCTTAACAAACATATTCCTCTTGGGCTTGTCTTACATATTCCGCTCGGTGTCACTTTCGAGTGAGGACCACTTTTACTACCAAACAAGATGTCCTTGTCTTGTGAAGCTAAAATTGTGGATCTTGGTCTCCCTTGTATGACCGGTTATGACCATAAAAATGATAAGCCAATCACAAATAAGCTTCGAAAATAAGCAACCAAATAAGCTTGAAAATAAGCTTGAAATTTAGCAAAATAAGGTCGGAAATTTTGAAAAAGGAAAAACGAAGTAACAAGTTTTGTAACAAGAGAACATGTAGACCAAGTATTTCAAGGATTGAACTAGTGAAACAAATAAGCCCCTAAATTTTTTGAACTGTGAGCTTATAATCCAAATAAGCCAAGAAAATTTAAGCTTATAACCACAAATGAAACACAAGATGGTGTAGATCAAGTGCAGCAAGAAATAAGTGAGAAAAGCAAACCTATAAGCCACAATTTTTTTTTGACATGAGCTTATATGGCAGAATAAGCCACGAAATGTTTTTTGTTTTAGCTTATTAAACCACAAAACAAACACAATCTACCCGAGGCTCTTGATACCAAATGTCGGATTCAAAAATCACTTCACTTCATAATTAAGAACAAGAAAATAAGCTAGGAGATGATGAGAATTGTAGAGAGAGAGTAGAGAGAGAAAGTGAGAGAATGAGATTGTTTACTTGCAAATGTGTAAGTTACAAATGACCAACCCCCCTCACTTTCCTTGAGGAGGTGTATATGTATCAAAACTAAAAGGCTTTCATGCCTTTAGTAATTCTACGGGCCGGGCTCGGGATTACTTAGGCTTTCGCCCGATACACGTAACCGATTATCTTATATTTAAGAGCTCGTTTACCCGTCTAGCCTATTACAACGTATATTAATTAATGACCGAGACCTAATATAATTAGTGAACGAACTTCCATTATTCGACTCAATATTTTGAGGCTAACATATTGATTCTTTAATTCCCCTTGATGAACACTTAGCTACTTTTCGAGGTAATTAGTCGAGGGGGATTGAGATTTTTAGTTTTCTTAAGTGTCTACTTATGGCATTGCGTGAGGACACGACAATAGTTTAGTATGGGGGATTTTGGTATGTGTTTAATTACACATACCTTTTGCCTATTAAAACGAGCCTAAATGACCAAAAACGAACATAAAATGCCAAATAAATGCTTGTTTTGCTATTTGTGTTATGCAGGTAACGGATATTCAGATAAAGGACATAAATCAAGCCAAAACGGACAAAACCAAGCACGAGAATGAAAAGAGCATGAAAAAGTCTAAGTCAAAGTCAACCCAGAAAGTCAACAAGTTAAGGCCGATGACAAAACCGAAGAAATCATAATGGACCAACCCGCACCCAAATTAATGGGCCGCGTCAGCCCATTAAGCTTATTGTATAAGCTTTATATGATAAAAAAGTCCAAAACCCTTTTTATATACAAACCAACCCAAGTATAAGCCCAGAACCATTTAACTAGGCCCAAACAAACCTAACCCTGTTAGCCCACAACACCACTAAACTGTTTGCATTGTTAGTCCTCAAGGACTAACACTGTTAGTCCTTAGGACTAACATGCTTACCCCCTACACCTTAAACCTCTTTACACCCATATTTCATTTTCCCCAACCCTCGTCACAAAACAAACCCAGTCAAACCCTACACCCATTTCCCGCCTAAAACCTAATTACTATTTACTCTCCCCCTCCATAACACCCTGCTACCCAACAAAAACATCACTCTTACCCTCTTCCCCAAACGAACCCCACAACAAAACCCCACATCCCATAAGCTTCCAAAAACACCTTGGCAATCCTCTATCATTTGATTGGCTATTGAAAATGAAGGGATGTGATGATTCTACTTGATGAACAAGAAAGATGGATGGCTATGATGAGGTTTTGAAGTCTCTCACATAACTCACACAAGAAACACACTTCAAAGGCTTGAACTTCTCTATTCGGCTATATATAGGTGTATTTTTCTCTGTAAAAGCATCTAGTGTAAAATTTAGGAGTAGTATAATTTTACTTTTAATGTTTTTATGTCATTTAAATTCTGTCATTTTATTTTCTAAGCCTTGTAATCTTTTTAAGTTAATGAAAATTTCAGTTTTAAGTTTATGCACATCTGTCTCTTATAATCTTTATCCAATTAAGCTTATTTCTGTTTACAAGTCTGTTCTATAAGTAATTATAAGCTGTTTAGTCTCATTTAAGTGTTTACTTGTAGAAATAATCCTCAAAAGCTTATTTGTACAAGCTGGTTAAATTTCATATGAGTTGTTTGAATTTTGAGTATTTGAGCTTAATGGGTGATAAGCTAGCAAAGGATGAGCTTATGGGGTGTTTTTTAGATTGCTTATTTATAAGCTGGGTAGGTTTTTAGAGCTTATTAGTTAATAAAAAAAGTCCTTGTTTAAGCACAGGACAAAGGTACATGTACTTTCTCTATTTTTAGCTAATTCCTGTTTCTGCTTATTGCTGCTTATTGGTTTCTTACCCATACTTATTTGTGCTTATTCTATTTAACCATAGCTTATTGTGTTTAGTTTCTGTCTTAAATAGTTTAAAGTTAAGTTTTCTTAAAATCTGCTTTGTTTTAGTCTTTTTAGCTTTTTAATAGAGCTTATAGTTTAATGCTTAATTTTTTTATGTTTGTGCTTATTTGTCATTATTAGTCTTAGACCTTAAGCTATTCTCCCAGTTCAAAGCTTATTTTGGCATGTTTAAGCTTAAAATGGGAATTTCTATTTTAAAGGGGTGTTTGGGTCAAGGGGTAAAGTGTGTCAAAATAAGTGTAAAACTCTTATGGGTCATTAAGCCAACTTTAACACCTTCATTTAAGCTATTTTAGCCAGTTTTGTTGAGTTTTTAAGTTTACAAATCAAGTTTAAGGTTTTATGTATGTATGTCTTGAATCTGTGGTATGCTAGTTTGATTTTTCAGCTTATTAGGTTAGATTTTCATAAGTAGATTTTAGATGTTGTTTTCATGTTTGGTTATGCCTAAATATGCAGTAAAAGTAAGTTAGAATAGTTTGCATTTTTTATTTGAGTTTTAGTTAAAATCTGTCAATTTTAGTTTAAGTCTTAAAAAGCCCACTTTTCAATCTTAAAATTAGAGTAGTTGGTTTTGAATTTGTTTGCACAAGTAGCTTATAGTTCATTGTCCATCTGTTTCAGCTTATTTTGTTCTTTAGAGCTTATATATAGGGCTGCATCTTGTTGGTTTCAAGCTTTTAACTCCAAAGTTTTAGTTGAAGTCTGATCTCCATTTTTCTAGTAGCTTTTTCCTAGCTTATTAGTTGATAAATATGCTTAATCTTTGCTTATTTTGAATGTCTGTAGTACTAGCTTATAGTGTGTGCATTTTCAGCTTCTAGCTTTTAGATTAAGTCCCTAGAAATTACTTTAAAAATAGCTAAAAAAATCTGTTAGTATAAAAGTCTTAAAAAGTTTTTAAGTTAAAAAAATGTCAGCTTATTTTAAGCTTTTCCAGCTTATTGTAATTGCTTATTTTAGGGTTAATCTTGCTTATTAGGTGTAGTTTAGAACCCCCTAGCTTATTCAGCTTAGTCCCTAGCTTATTTTAGCTTATTAGCCTTTTTAGCTTAGAATTTTAAGTATATAAGCTCTTAGGTAATTCTGTCATTTTAAGCTTAGTATTAGCTTATTTTTTATTCTTATTGCTTATTAGGTTTAGACTTAAGACTGCTTTAGCTTATTGAGTTATCCTTTGCTTATTTAGTCTTTAAAAAGCCCATTCAGTTTTAGCTTAAAAGCATATATCTCAATTTGCAAGCTGCCAATTCATTTTAGCTTATTCTGTGCTTATTTTTAAGACTCAGCAAAAGTCTTTTCACAAAAAGTGCTTATTTTCAAGACATAAAGCTTTTCCAAAAATAAAATGTGCAAAATAAAAATACTTAGCCGTATGGGGAGGTCCAAGGTTTAAACCCGAGACCTCTACCCTAACTGCTAAGTATTTAACACCCCCACTCACAACCAACGTGCCCTTGGGACTTTTCTGTCCTAGTTTGTGTGCATTTAATATTTAACATCATTTTCTTAGTTTGACTTATCAGCCTTTTTAGCTTATTATCGGCTTATTCATTAAGCCAACATCCCAACTTTTATTTTTCTTAGATTCTACTTAGCTTAAAGTACTTTTCATTAATTTTTCAGATTTTTCCAAATTAGTTTAGTATTTTTAATTAATTTTTTAGATTAAAACAGTTTTTAATTCATAATTAATTAAATAAAAGTCAAAAAAATATAATTCTTTTTTCTAAAATTATCTTTAATCATTTAGGATTGTTAAAAATTAATTTTGCATTTTTAGGGTTAAAATTGTAGAATTTAGGTTTTTAAAGCACGGGTTTTGAATCCCGTTATCGTTTTTAGTTTAAATCTTTAATTGCTTTCGTTTTTAGTGTGCCTTTAGTTGTCTTTGCATTTTGTTTGTAGAATAGAAAACCAATCCAAATTGTGATTATTCAAGCATAAATTCTCAAACGTAAGCTCGATTTTTAAATTCACGCCTCGACGGGAAACGACCCGGGAAGGGTTTTTTTATGTTTTTGCTTTGGATAAAAGTAAATATCCCTTCTAAAAGCCTTACGGAATTCTTATTATTGATACTTTGTTAATTCTTATATTATATATGTTTATATTTATATTTATATATATATTAAAGGTGTTATTTTAAGAATCAATTTTTGGTGCCGCTGCCGGGGAGGTCGTGAGACAATTATCGAGTTGAAGTTTTTTGTGCCTTGAAGACCCTTCCCCGTGAAGTTATTGTTTTCATTTGTGAATATTTTCAAGTAATCAAAAATTCCATTTTTTTGAAAAACCAACAAAAACCACTGTTGTGTCACTTGTGAATTCGGCTCACCTTTAGATTACAAACTATAAGAGATGTATAAGGAGGGTTGATCCTACGAACTTCGACCCGAAAGGAGAAGGTTTTTAATAGCTTCGCGCTTACCCGCTCCTCCGCTTCTTTGTACGTTTTCTAAAGAGATACCGTACACTCGTTTGATTTTCGGTTACAAAAAATATGTTTCATTGCCCTCTATATCATTTAATTCTCATTTTCTTCTAACCCTCTTAAACCATTTAATTCTCATGGAGTCTTATTTCCAATGTGAGTGTGTGGGGTGTGGACAACCATGTGATGGCTTTTATTGTTATCTGTGTACGTGCCAGCAGTGTGGTGTTAATCTTATAAATGGAATTTGTTTGAATTGCACTTATGGAGATGGAAAGCCAGTCACTTATTGCAGGTGTGAAGGCCCGTTAAATGGTGGATTTTGTTCATTTTACGCTTCGAGAGCTGGAAATTCATTCGCTTATGATCCAAATCCAATTTTTTTCGATGAATCTCAAAATCTTTCTTACCACCCCACACACTATCAACCAATCTTATGTGAATTTTGCGGGAACGATGCTCGTTATGGTCACTATTGTACACCGCAAGTTCCGATTATTTATAATCCGGAACCATGCTACAATCAAAACTATGATGAGTTCCCACAAACTTTACCAAGTTTTCAACAACAAATTCTTTGTTGTGAAAATTGCGGGGGTCTTCATGCGACTTTTGAATGTCAACCGATGAATCAAAATTTTCACGATTCCAATTCTTCCGGTTTTGGCCAATTTCAACCCCCGCAATTTCCCGTCATTCATCAACCTCCTCAAGAAATGAGAATGGAAGCTTTGCAAGCTCAAGAAGACCTAATGAAATCGATACAAAACTTTTTAAAGAAGTTTAATCGTATTTCTTTTAGGGAAACACCGAAGGTTTTAATACAAGTTTGGGACAAAATTTTAAAGTTAAGCATGCTCAACCCGAGGATGTACAAGAACTGCTTAACAAACTTCTTCAAGATTTGCAAAGTATAAACGAGGAGTTGGCTGAATTTATTAATACTTTAAACTGGAATCGTCCTGCCTTCTGCAACAATGATGATGATGATGATGAGGAGGAGGAGTATACTATTGCAATCACACCCGTCTTACCAACCGAGGAACCCGATAACTCTCTAAGTATGAGGGACGAGCATCTTAGCACTATTCTGAAAACGGAATTGGACGAATTAATAAAGTCTAGTGATGAGAACCTTGTCCCAATCCCAAGTGAGTTCGAGGATTTTTCCGATATCAAAAGTGAGTGTGATGTGCCCAATTGTGATGATTCTCAAACGATAAATTTTTCAACGTTTTCTAATCTTCTCTTCGACGATTCTACCTCTAGTGATGACGAGTCAAGTCATGAGGAGGATATTCACGAAATAAGTTTTAAAACTTATTCGAACCCTCTTTTTGATCTTGACGAGGAAATCATTTCTAGTGAGTTTAATCCGATTCATAATGAAGACCTCGATTCTACTCCAAAAAATGATCGTTTTGATACCGAGTCTTATCTTCCTGAATCATTACTCAATCGTGATACTTTGATGGCTTCCTCTCCCAAGATTGATTCTCTCTTCGATGAGTTCGCCGATGAACTCATAACAATTCCTCCAAGAATTGTTAATAAAGAGCACGAGGAATATATTAGTCTATGGAGAGGTTGCTATACGATAATTCATCTCCCTGACCGCCGGAAGATTTTCATGCTATTCCAAATACGATCATCGAGTCTCTTCCCACATTTCCTATCCCCGTTGAGGATAGTGACTCTCTTAGGGAAGAGATCGATATATTTTCTGGTCCGGATGACTCAATACCACCGGGTATTGAGAGTGATGATTTCGACTCGGAAGATGACAATAATTCTACTTCCCTTCCCGAGTTCAATTCATTTCATGTTGATTATCCCGATACGAGAGATTCAACCATTAATGTGGTGGAAGACATCCGTGTGATGCCTTTATAATTATGTTGGCCACCATAATTATAAGTGTCTCCTTTCACATGTGTACTTACTTTCAAGATCACCAATATTAATCATAATTCACATATAAGCACATATTCCACATT